>CABHPH010163238.1:0-49979 GCA_902168325.1 Peromyscus nudipes
CTGAGAGAAGCTGGAGGGAGGAAAGGGTAGAAAAGAGATATAATTACATTTCCATTGATAACATATTTAAAAGTAAAGTTAAATAAAAACCCATACTATTTTAGTTAGAATTTACTATTGCTGTGAAAAGACAGATTACCTTGGCAACTCTTATAAAATGAATATATTTAATTGAAGTGGTGGCTTACAGTTTGAGAGGTTCAATTCATTATCATCATGGCATGGAGAATGGCAGCATGCAGGCAGACATGCAGCTGGATCTGAGAGTGCTACACCTTGCAGACAACAGGAAGTTGACGGACTATCACACTGAGGAAAGCATGAACATAAGAGACCTCAAAGCCTGCCCCCACAGTGACACACTTCTTTCAGCAAGGACACACCTTCTATTAGTGCCATGCTCTTTGAGAGCCATTTTTTTTCAAACCACCACACACACTATTCAAGTGACCTATAGATTTTGTATTAACCTTATAAAACTCTTGTTTTTTCATATAAATTTTAAAAAGAATCCTAAACGCATAAGGAAACATTTCAGATCCTGTTATGATTTGAATATACCTCTCCCCAAATTCATATGTTGCTTTAGTCAATGATTTGCTACAGATTTTATGTGATATATTCTAATAACCTACTTATGAAAATATTTTTGTTTCTATACTATCTCGGGCACCTGACATATTTCTAGAATAAAAATTTGATATATTAGCCAATGAGAGCTCAGTGAGGAGGCTAGAACATAAGCGGTCCTCCTTGTCAGGGAATTAAAACCGCTTACAAAGAATCTTTGCCCAGCAAAAAGACACTCACAAGTTCTTAGACCTTTATCTTAGACTTCCCAGCCTCTGGAACTGTGATTAATTGAAATTACATTCTTTAAAATGAAAACAAAAATCTTTCAGAACTTGGAACATTTCAAACTTCAGATTTTTGAACTGGAGATATTCAAATAGAATTTTTAAAAATCTCGTTTCAGTAAGGAAACGGAAATAAATCTAGATATTTCAAACAGGAAGGATATCAATACAAAAAAAGTCAGTGAGAGAAGAGGTTGAGGAAGGTGATAATACTTCCTTGGAATTGAGAAAGGATAAGAATCTTAGACAATTTCTGCCAAGCATCCAGTTGCTTGGTGAATCCTGGAAAGTAAATTATAGCAGGATGAATATGAACCACCACCGACAAAATTTTACATTGCTTCTACTGAAGCCCAGCATCACCTGCTTCTCGAGTGATAATGGTTTGTCCTTCTTTTCTCCTCTCAAAATATATTAGTAGTGCATCTCTTAATTATGAAAATGAAACTAGAACAGAGTGATAAAAATGTCTGGGAAAAACTCCAGGTGTTCATGCTATAGGAAACAGCCTTTTAATATGGTAAAAGGAGAACAGACGATTTGAGGCAGAATGGTCATATATGAGACAAAGGACTTCCCTGTCTACTGCAAGCAAAACAAACAGACAGACAAACAGAAAAAACAACAACAACAAACAAATGAATTTTCATTAAAGTCCAATAGCTTTATTAGTTTGAGTTCTTGGACAGCATGTAGTGATTGTTTTGATTAATCCAGAACACTTAGATTTATAGTTGCCCTAATATGTGTGTGGATGTCTGTTATGTATGCATATGTGTGTACCTAAAGGCAGCATATACTCGTGTTCTACATTCACACATACATGCATATACATAGTAGCTAAAAGAGGAATGAATCCCATTTGGCGTAGGCCCTTTGCCCTGTTTTAATTTGTTGCACTTCCTAATTTCTTTTATACTCTGAGCAGAAGTTATTCCCAGAGCTAATTCAGACATGAACAGTTGAACACAGGCCATCTGTTCTTGAAACCTGTGGTTGCACACAACACGTGCCCTGTGAGATAAATAGTATCTGCCATGAGCTTAAAACAAATGCAGGGGTTGATTATCTTTTAAAAACAACAACAACAACAAAATAAAACCCAAATTAACCTTTCCATGATATCATCTCTTTCTATTGAAATATATCCAGGGTTTACCTCAAAAAAACTTTATCAATCACAATGTGAAGCACAAGATAAAATAGTTCAGTGCTACTCACTATCCCAAGATGGAAGACAATTTACCATCTTTAAATTTCTCTCTCCTCACTATTAATCATTTCACTTCCTCCTTGATAGACAAATCTCTACATTTTTCCCCATATCTTCCACCACATTCTACTTCCCCTGGACATTCACAAAGATTTTTAGACTTCCATTTACACTTCCAATATAATTCCCTTCCATATGTCACATCATTATGTTACAAAGTAAAATGATCATTTAAGGGGCTCATAAAATTACTGTGACTGAAAAGAACAGGAAAACTCCTTAGTCATATCTAATTGCATGGATTTTCTTTGGTTAGAAGATATACCCCAAACTCCTAAATGTTATCCTAAGACTGCCATTTTTCTCTTAAGAAACAGCCTGCCTCTTGCTCTTGAGTGCCTGGATTGTAAGTGTGCACCACTACACCCGGCTTGCAAATACAAATTCTTAAACATCATTCTAAGACCCCACATAACCTGATCCTTTCTTATTATATCACTTTACTCCTCCTGATTATTCTGTGTTCCATCTGTATTTAATTCACTATTCCATGAAGAGTCAATGTTCCCATTATTTATAATATTGTTCTTCTCCTAATACGTATAATTTTCTCTCTATTCAGATCCTAGAGTTAATGTTATTTCTGAGCCTAAAGTAAAACTTCTGTTGTATTTTTTATATCTTCCATACATCATTTATCACTAGTTTCAGCATTTTTAAATATTACAAAAGTGAAAAATGTCTACTAAAAATTATTTATACTTGAGATAACTTTGGGGAGATTCTATGGAAAATCATGAATATGTTTTCATTCTAAAGGCTAATTACTTGAATTATATAAATATATATAAATAAAACTTTAGAATTTTTTTGTCTGTACATAGCCTCTTGGGCTCCATCTAATTGTTGCCGATATTTCTGCCTAGATAGCATACTATGTCTCTTGCATATCTAACATTGTGTAGTGTCTACTAAAATTTACACTTCACTCTCATAATCACTTTTTTCCTTATCAAGGACTTCCTGCAAGAATATTGACTGTATCTCACAATACCTGACTATACAGGCTTTTCTTTAAAATCAGGGCAAAGGCATCCATGACTTCAGAACTTTTGCATTGTGCACACTTGCAAAACAAACATTGTATTGGTGGCCTTAAGGTTTGGTACCAGCTTTGAACATCAGCCTGACTATTTTGGGTCATGACTCTGTTGGACTCTGAGTACCTGGATGGCTGGGCAAAGTGAAATGAATCCTGAGCAAACAATTTATAAACTGGCTCTGTATAGGAAGAGGGGCATGTAGGTACTCAATTTTCAAGTAAAATTCTTACAGATGAGTTTAGTTTTCATACTCTTGATCTTGCCTGTCATCAGTGGGATCTGGCCAACCACTGAGCTACCCTCAATGAATCTTTCAATGCTGCCCAATGCTAATTGTTTGACTTCTTTTCAATGGTGAGAATATCTTCAGAAACCATTTGTCTCTTAGCTCTAACTTTATATGGGCTTTTTTGACCAAACTAAATGTTTTAGGAATATTTCTCTTTTCTTTTTCCTGATTTGTTTCTGGCTTCTCAATGCATTCATATATAAGTGAAAGAAGTTGGCAATTACTGTGGCACATCAGAATACTGACTTGCCTTAAAATTTCCTAAACCAGATTAATTAATATATCACCTTTAAATTCAAATAGTCACAGTCTCGGGTTGCAGACACAATGATAAATTTATTCTCAGCATGTAGCATGAACGACCTCCTCTCCAATTTCCAATAGAGTATTTTTACTATATGAAAAGTTCATGAACACATTTTTGTGTGTCCTGGTCTTTGCAGATTTTATCATTAAAAAGAAAAGACCTGAATAATTTGCTCCATTTTATCTTCCAGTCTTACAGTTAAGTCTTCTATTCATTCTGAGTTGTGTTTATACGGTGTGCATATAGATACTCATTTCCCCCAATGCATGTTCTTAGCATCTTAATCAAAACTCAAGTCGATGTACTATAAGAATACCACGAGCCGGGCGGTGGTGGCACACACCTTTAATCCCAGCACTCGGGAGGCAGAGGCAGACAGATCTCTGTGAGTTCGAGGCCAACCTGGTCTACAGAGCGAGTTCCAGGAAAGGCGCAACGCTACACAGAGAAACCCTGTCTCAAACCACCCCCCCCAAAAAAAGAATACCACTTTGTCTATCCCTAGCATTCCTTGATCTCAAAAGTTGAGTGAACGAATGAAGTAATTATATGAACAATTCTTGTCACCAGATTGGTTAAGTTTTCTTTTTTAAATGAACAGTGGGATATACTTCAGTATGTCCCAAACATAATTACCATAATTATATGACAGAAAAGTCTACAATTTTGGTTCTAGTTGCAAAGCTGAAAGAAAAGAGACTAAAGGTTTTCTATGAGTAACAGGAAAAAGAAAGTGAAAATGCCCCTTTCATTTCTCTTACTTGACTTCACTCTTTATTTCTAGTCTCTAGGGTTTGAGGCCTGCAAAGGTTTGGCTGCTTAGCAAGATATAAGGCAGAGAGTTAATTTATAAGATCATAGACAGCTAGAGAGTTGGTTTAATTGAAAGATATAATTACCAGGTGTTGAAGGCAAACGGGTTCATTAATTTAACAGACACTCTGTTAACTGAACTGTCCTCATTTTAATTTTTCATGACACATCAAGGAGGGGGAAATATGAGAACTGACCAATCCTGGGCTTACAGGCACTTAAAAGTCCACCCCAAGGGCAAGTGATCTTTTAACAGTAGAAGGATACATTTTTTTTCCTCCTGTTTAAAACTCCATGTTGTAAAACTCTGTAACAATCCTCCATTGCCCATGGAGGCTCCATGAAGCCCTCAATAATCTGACCTTCGTCTGTATTTCCTGTCTCAATTTCCTATTCAATCACTCATCTTCATAACGTTTACTTGACATACTTTGAACTGACAACACTAGTGGTTATTTGTTATACTAATATTTTTATAATAGTAATGCTTTTAATATTTACTGTACACATACTAGACAAGAACATGGATAAATACTTCATGGAACCCTCATGACCATGTGACCTACAATTTGGTAGATGCTGCTTCTATTTTAAAGATGATAAAGTGCATTTGCGACCAACTATTTGTCTCCAATTCAACAAGTGAAAAATATGAAAGATAAATTACAATGAGGAAATGGCTGATCCCAACACCTGTCTTTTTTTAATAAACTTTTCTTAAATGTTAGTCTTTTCTTTTAATATTCTTCAGAATTGGAAACTATGTCTTAGCAAATGTTTCTCCAATAGCTAGCCAAGTCCTTGCTCATTAGAAGACTCTCTGAAAATCTATCCCACTAACATGGCTTGGGAAGAAATACAAACAGCAGCACTCCTCACAAGAAGTAGCTCAGAGGGACAGAGTCCTGATCCTGAAGCGCAAAGAAATGCTGAAAGCAGGATCAGCAGGATCAGCACAGCCCTCCTGACGGACAGGCTGAGAAGCACATTGGCCACTCCCCATGTTCACACATTTTCCAAACGCAGACATACTGCCACTCAATGACAGTCATGAAGTGATTCCATGTGCATGGAATTATATTTTTTATTAAGAGAATTTTTTATTCAATTGACATACCAATCAAAGATCCCCCCTCTTCCCTCTTTCCATGCCTCCAGCCTCCCCCTCCCAACCCACCCCCCATTCCCTCCTACAAGAAGATAAGACTTCTCATGGGGAGGTACATTTAGTAGAGGCAGATCCAAGCCCCTACCCCTGCCTCAAGGCTGTGCGAGGTGTCTTTTAGGATATTTTTAAATTTGTCACTGGCTAATAAGATGTGGAGCTGAACTGATATCAACTAAAATAGAATAGAACGCCAGCTGGTACAGATGTGATCTGTGTCTCTTGCAATTCAAGAAATATCTCTAAGGTTTTTTGTTTTTTGTTTTTTGGTTTTTTTGATGTAGGAAATTTTTTTAATTTTATAATTAATTTAATTTTACATATCAGCCATGGATTCCCCTGTCCTCCCTCCTCCTGCCCCCCCTGCCCTTCCCCCAATCCACCCCCCATTCCCATCTCCTCCAGGGCAAGGACTCCCCTGGGGATTCAGCTCAGCCTGGTAGATTCAGACTAGGCAGGTCCAGGCCCTCCTCCTTTCACCCAGGCTGAGCAAAGCGTCCCAGCATAGGTCCCAGGCTCCAAAAAGCCAGGAAAGAGAGACCATGATAAATGAAGACCCCATGGGAATAGGAAGAAGCAAAGTGCTAGAGAGGTCCCCAGAAATTCAAAAAGATACCTCCACAATAGACTACTGGCAATGGTTGAGAGAAAGCCCGAAGTGACCTACTCTGGTGATTGGATGGCTGAACACCCTAACTGTCATGATAGAACTCTCATCCAATGACTGATGGAAGTAGATGCAGAGATCCATGACCAGGCCCCAAGTGGAGCTCTGGGAGTCCAATCGGCGAGAGAGAGAGAGAGAGAGAGAGAGAGAGAGAGAGAGAGAGAGAGAGAGGATTGTATGAGCGAGAGGTGTTGAGACCATGATTGGAAAAAGCACAGGGACAAATAGCCAAACTAGTGGAAACACATGAACTATGAACCGGTAGCTGAGGAGCCCCCATGGAACTGGATCATGCCCTCTGGATAAGTGAGACAGTCGATTAGCTTGAACTGTTTGGAGGTCCCCAGGCAGTGGGACCAGGACCTGTCCTTAGTGCACCTCTAAGTTTTAAAAGCACTATGAAGGAAAATTTTCAATAACAACTCCAGGTGACAAAGAAATAAAGTTAGAAAGAACTTTCACAACTTTATCTATAGTTTGTTAACACAAAACTTAAGTTTAGATCTTTGATTCCACAATATTTTATGTATTCATGAAGGAATATCTGGCACATCATCACCTTTTACCTTGATTTGACATATATTTTAGGCATGGCTACTAATTGAAGGCATAATTCATATAGAAAAGGCAGAATAATTACAGCCAAAGTAAATAATTTATTTTGAAAAAAAAACTGAATTTGAATTTGAATGCCCCTGGCCCAAAGTATCCATACACCACAAACTATATTGGAAGCTGACAGTTCAATTAACCAAATATGGGGAGAAATAGCATTGATTAAGTGGAAATCTAAGAAAGTAGTTAATTACTTTTCCTGGATAACTGAAGACAGTCTGTGTTTCAGCTCATCTTAATGAAAATCTAAATATATCAGGCCTTCTGCAGAGCACAGTGTGCTTCTGTCTGTGCCATGGACACTTACTTAATCAGGTATCACACAACACACACGTTATCTTCTTTGGTGACCCTACTATTATTTTAGTGCCAGGTAAAATGTTCTGGTTCCAAGAAAGAAGTTGTTTCTAGGATACGAAATCAGACTATGGCATGATATTACAACTTTTGAAATGCCCATCACTTCAAAATATCCTAAATTAATGTCATGACTGAAAATCATACATTTTCAGTTTCTTTTTAAAACTCCCAAATGTCTTATTTGGAATAAAGAAACATTTCAAGACCTTGTTGAAAACAATCATGCCCTAAAAGTTGATTTAAGCAATCAGTTCATGACATTCACATACCCAGAGTTCCCACTGGCTTCTTGAACTTGCAATGGTGATGGTAATGGTACATATTATTTTTTTCTTTCCTTCAGCCATGCAACAGGGAATGTTAATTCTCAGTTTTACCACTCAAGTGTCTCCAACAATCAATGGCATAAAAATATTGGGACTTTATTATCAGTGTCCAAATTCCATCAAGTCTATGTATACTGGTTTATGTACTCCCAGCCCTGCCTTCTCCAGGTTGATGATATTCATTTATTTGCTTGTTTGGTGTGTGTGTGTGTGTGTGTGTGATTTTTAAAGCAAAAGTATAATTTTTCCTCCATCTTCTGCAATGTCTCCTCTCATTATCCCAGTATCACTGGGCATACCCACCTGTACCTTGTGAATATATAAGTCAGCAATATGCATTAGGTTACAGTTCAGTAGGTTATAAACCACTGAAGAAAGGGGGCTTGACAATGATTCCAACTTCCTCAGGTGGGATTCAAACCCAACAGGCATTATGCCAAAGTCTTAAGGGTTTTACTTAAACACTGTCCCTATTACTCTTATCAGCTCAAATCCAATCAATCTCATGGTGTAAAGAACACATGTCATATTAACTGCGATTTCCTTATCCCTGCAGGTGCTTCTAAGTGGAGTGAGGCAAAACCAATCACAACACACTACCCTTTCCTGTCACTGCTTGGCTTCCCCAGAAAAGATTGACAGACAGAATTTGAGAAGCATGGTCTTTCTTAAGAAGCAATATGTATGAAAGGAAGACAAATGTAGAAATGGGCCAAAGATGATTTGTGATATAGAACCCAAAAAGCTTCCATCCACATGACAGGGATCTCTGGAGTGAGCTCAGCCCATCACAGATTCTACACTGAGCCTAAGTAGTCAGGCATTCACAACTCTATGTAATCAGTCACCACAGGTAATCATCTGAAAAGGAACATGACCTTATCATGTTCTCAGTAGTAGCTCTCAGTAGTAGAGACAGGTCATGAGAAAGATCAGAGATGGTGGCTTTTTACTGACAACTTTCCTAGCAGTGGACAACTACTTTTCTGAAGGCAAATTTGAACCATGTCTATTATGGTCACCAAACAAAAAGGACTCAGAATTTCTTCCACTGGAAAGAAATACACAAAACAGCTGATCCCTTGCTATAGACAATAGCCAGTAGCAGGTTTTGCATTGGATTCAAGCATGTATAAGTGTGAGAAAATATTTGTGAAGAAGATAAAGAATGACTTGTTTACATTAAGTGAAAGGACTCAGCTGTTAGAAGTGGTCACATCAGAACTATTTTTATCCTTCAAGATTAAGTAGAGCCACACAGGGCAGGTCTGCTTTTTAAGCTCCAGTCCTTCTGGATTGTAGTGATAAAACACACAGCAAAAGAAGATCGAGAATGGATTGTTAAAATAAAAAATATAAAATTCGAAGGCAGCAATCATGGGATCTCAACTAGTCAGAGAGATTGCAGAGTCAAGGCCACAGCAACCTACAATCAAAGAGGAAAGGGACACAAGATGCATTCCAAGATGGAGAAACAATGTTTAGAGAATATAATGCCAGAAGAATGAGTCAAGCATAAGATCATGGCCAAATATGAGAATAGACCTCAGTGGCTAGGTTTTGGAATGTAGTCTAATGATTTAGCAAGGGAATGGGAACCTGTTGGTGCCATATTTGCCTTGCTCCAGCTTGTTAGAGTACTTTAATTGTACTCTTTTCTGAATATGATAGTGTGTCAAAGCAAGTCCTAGAATGTTCAGGTTTGTCTTGGTAATGCTAGCATAAACTGTAGCCAAGCACTGTTTTTATTCCAAAGGGAATTGCATTAAAATATAAATTATCTGATTTTCACTCTTAACTGGACATGTTCATTCTAAATCAAGGGCAAGCCAGACTATTTGAGAATCGAATCAGCTGTAAAAAGCCTCAGAAATAGGATGGGAATGGAAACCACAAGATGACCAGGGGCTTAAAATGATAGCATGGGGACTGGACAGGGCACTGTAAAATCACCAGTTCCACCTCTCAGCCATTAGGCTTTTGCCTTTGCAATCTGCATGACAGAAGGCTGCCTCCTATTCCTTGGAACCCTTCCAGTGATGGAGAGAGTTCCACCAGGGAAACCAGTTCTGAGTTTGAACAGCACTTGTAATTACAGTGCTTCTTGTATTTAACCCAAAACTGCTGTTGGTGAGTCACAATTATTGATCTTTCATCTATTTCATAGATACTATTGAACCTGGTTGATAAGTGTGGCCCTGGCATTTACTACAAGTTAATTTAGTACCAGTCAAAACACACATAACAATTTAGGTCTATCTCAGTAAAATACCAAGAATAAATCCTAAAACATAGGTTCATTTTGATAACTAACAAATAATGTGTAGAATTGATCCAATACAGTGTCTTTCATATATTATGGTTTTTTATCCCCAAGTGTTACAGTATTATACCAATATTTCTAAAGAAAGATCACAGACAAGTGATTCCAAATTTTCTCTTTTATCTTCTAGTGATGTGAATGGATGCTTTGTGGATTCTATATCACAAATCATCTTTTGCCCATTTTACCCTTTTCCCTCTTAAAATTAACACTTGTCACTGGGGGAGGAGGTCATTTTGATTTGAGTGGCCTGTGCAGCCACCTGAGGCCTTGTTGATGTCCTGTGGTCCATGCTGCTATTTAGGGCCTGTTTGGGTGTGTGCTCCTGCTACTACCAGGGGCTATATTAACTTCACTGGCCAATGTTACCACCAAGGGCCATGTGGTTGTCTGTGGTCCTTATTGCTGCCAGAAGCCAGGTTGATGTCCATGGCTCGTGCTCCAGCAGAGGGCCATGTTGTTTTTGTGGTCTGTTTGCCCCTGAAGACTATGCTGAGGTCCATGGCACTTGTTGATGTTGGAGACCATGTGGATGTCCTTGGTCCATGCTGTAGCCAGAAACCATGTTGAAGTCCATGGACCATGCTCCCACTGACTATAAACGGCAAGGGAGATACTTTTGCATTTTATTGATTACTACAGACTCAGAAGTGAGAATGAGAGACATATAAGACTTCTGGGACAACCTCTCCTCCCACCCCTCCCCCCCTACACACACCCCAGAATAAATGTAACAGCCTAGAGAGAAAGCCATCAAAGATAACTCTTAAAAACTGTGACAAGGAAGCTGAATTGTAGCTGTTCACAATTCATGACTTCTGGCAAGGATGAAGTAGGAAAGGATTCAGTTTTCTTTAACAGCTTGGCCACTGTGTGTTTGACCACATTCCAATGTGCCACTGAGTATATGGACAACACAAGTTGAACCACCTTCTTCTTCTTCTTCTCCTCCTCCTCCTCCTCCTCCTCCTCCTCCTCCTCCTCGTCCTCCTCCTCCTCCTCCTTCTAATTCTTCTTCTTTCTTGGGGTTATGGAGTCACAAGGGTGGGGGGCAGACTTGGGAGGACTGGAAGTGAATGTGATAGGGTAGATGATGTGAAATTCTCAAGTAATCAATAAAAGTAATACGTTGAAAAAACTTAATACTTGCAAAGCTATTTTGTTACTGTTTCTGCCTGATTCAGATTTAGCTACCTTGTCTCTTTGCCTTTTTTAATAAAGTATCTCTTTGTGTCAGGAAATTGGTGTTTGGATGTGATCTATGCTTAATACAGGGTCCTGAATGGAATGTCCCTCACAGGTCCCTTCAACAATCTCATAATCATGAGTGTTTGAATATTGAGAAAACTGTTCAAATCTTTAATTTTTTAAGTGCCTGAAAATGTTATGATTTATTGTATGTTATCATTTTGAAAATAGATTATTCTCTCATACAATACATCCCCAGAACAGTTTACCCTCCCCCTACTCCCCTGACCTTCCCCCAGCTCCCCTCTCCTCCAGATCCACCTCCTTTGGTTTCCATTCAGAAAAGAGCAGGTCTCCAAGAGAGGAGAGCAAAGCATGAAAAATCATGATACAATAAGACAAGGCAAAAGTTCTTACACCAAAGCTGGACAAGACGACTCAATAGGACCAAGAGCAGGTAAGAAAGTCAGAAACGCACCCGCTCCCACTGTCAGGAGTCCCATAAGAACACCAAGCTAAGAGCCGTAGCATATACCCGGGGAGACCTGGTGCCGATCCATGTAGGCCCAGTACTTTCCTATTCAGTCTCTGAGAGCCCATATGAGTCCTGCTTAGTTGGGCCATGTTCTTCTGGTGTCCTCAATCCCCTCAACCCCTACCATCTTTTCTTCCCCTCTTCCATGGGGGTTCCCTGAGCTTTTCAGCTCAGTTAATATATTTGCTAAATATACAAATTCTGCATGTGCACTTAGATGCCTCACCATGCAGTTATAAAATGTCTGGTTTAACTTGAGGCCCATACCATGAGAGAGAATACATGCACTATGCTGCCTGGATGGACAGGGACCAAATACTGGATAACTCAGACACCTGTGGTAAAACCAAACATGACTGGTCATAAAAAAAAAAAAGAAAAAAGAAAAAAAAGAAAGAATATCAATGAAATGACTTGTAATGATATTCTGCTATAACAAATTGATAAGTGCCTCGTCTGGTCATCACCAGAGTGGCTTCCTTTGGTAGCAGATGGACAGTGGTACAGAGAGACCCACAGCCAGACATTATGCAGAAAGAGAGTCTAAATTGGAGGTCTCCATAGGGTCCCTCCTCTAAATCTTTAATTTTTAAAAAGAGATGTTAAGCTTAATATTAAGGAAAACTAAATTTTTGCAATTTTTTTTCTGAATGAATTTTTTGTTTTTATTTCAACTGAACATACATGTTTACAAAGCCCTTCCTTTCCAGAAATCTCATTCTTCAAAAACCATCCCCTGCTGGATTTTTCTCCTCTGCTATGGATCTTTACTCCTAAGAAAATCACTCTTCTGGTCAGGATGGAAACATGATAATCTCTCCTTTTATGTCTCTGTTACCCATATCACTGTCTTGGATGACAGAAAAGAAGGGAAGGTCAGAATACTATTACTTTATCATCAAACTTCAATGACTCCTGTTTAGATGTCCCCCAAAACAGGATTACATTTGGCTACCTCTGGATCCTTCCCATTCATATTTTAAATCCTCCTTTCCAGTCTTTCTTGTCCTACTTTGGGAACCTCTGAGATTTTTCTAGGAACTGAGCTTTGACATATATATTAACATTATTTCTAGCAAATCCAGTTATAATAGGCTTGGAAATTCTAGAGTAGCAACAATGCTGTTTATTAAGTACAGGAAAGTCTTAGTTCTCTTTCTTCTAGAAGGAAATGGAATGGAGATTCTATTAAATTCATTTCCCCACAGTGATATAACGGAAGTTATGTAAATGTGTCTAGCTGGGTCACAATGGGGGTAAATAAAATCAGAAAGATGAAGTACACCCTTAGCATCTTTGAATTCTCACATCCTATCTAGAATTTGGTCTGAGATTTTCTTCTCAATTTTCTTCCAGAAAAACGTTATCGTTACGTCTTCGCTCTGCCTTTCCCCTTCCTCTATCTTTACAAATAGCAACAATCTAGACTGCTACTCACATAGGTGGGAAAGTCTAAAAACTTTTGTAACTCTTAGCTATAAATTGCTATACTGACCTGAGCTAGAAATTTCTGATCCTGCAACCTTTCTCCCATCACCTGATGCCCAATTACCAACTACCAAATTCCCAGTAGTCTGAAGAAGTGTTCAACTCATATGAGCTTTCCTGTCAGTGTAAAGCTATCAAGTAGATAGTCAGTTCTGATTTTCTTGGCTTCCTAGGAAATTTAGTTAGGCAGTCCACACCAAATTATATTGTGTAAATAATCCTAATCCTTCATGCAATAGACTCACATAATTACCAACACATCTCCTCTACCCTCCAGCCTCAGGTTTATTGGAAACTTCATATACAACTCAGTATGTGTGTGCTTGTGTGTGTGTGTGTGTGTGTGTGTGTGTGTGTGTTTCTTTTCATGTTGCTACTATAGACATATGTGCACACTTTTAGTTCCCTGGAGAAATAATAGAGCCATGGATTTTTAAAATATATCTCATAATAAAAGATTAATCTTGACATGGGCTGTCAGGTTTTCATGTTAAACAGCAAAAAACATACTTTTCTGTAGCCCCATCACATAGTTTGTAACTCACTGGGATACTTCTGAATTATTAAAGTCTTGATGAATTGTTTTTAATTTGAGTGAGTCACACAATGTTAATTATTGCTCATAAATTAAGACTTACTGATAGTTCAGATGAAGGTATGTATAATTTTCCTAGTTCAAGTTCATATGAAATGCCTATTATATTGCATCCAAAATATGAGTGGTTGAGTATCTCAAAGGTAGCACTTAATTATCAAGGATTTTGTCCCAAAAAGTTCATTTATATTCAAATCTTTAATCAGACTATTCAGTCATTGACTAGTTTTCTATTTCAGTACAGGGATATACTTCTTTTGACATTGAACATCAAGAAAAGGAAGACAAAAAGTCAAGGAATATTTCAAAATAACTGTATTGACAAATGGCACAGTCATATATTAGAGATCTCCCAACTCACGAGAAAATTCTTATAGTTCATACATTCTCAAGATATCAGCATAAAAAATCAGCATTCAAAACTTAATAATCTTCCTATACACCAATAATGAACATGCTGAGAAAAATCAGAAAAACAATCCTATTCCCAATAGTCTCAAAAATTGGAATAAACTTAACTGAGAAACTAAAAGTTTTTTATAATGAAAATTACAAAACATTGAAGAAAATGTTAAGAAGACTCTAGAAGATGAAAAGATCCATGCTTATGGGTTGGGAGAAATAATGTTTAAAAGATGATTAAATTATCAAAAACAATCTGTTAACTTGATTCAATCCCTACCAAAAGTCTAATGACATTTTTTTCATAGAACTAGAGTTTAAAAAAATGCAGACGCAGAAAAAGACCATATAGGTTAATAAAATAGAGTATGGGATACAATTAGAACCAAATTTTTGACAAGGCTATCTAAAACCTACATTGGAAAAAGACATTTTCTCCTGCAAATGGTATTGGGATAATTGGATATTCATATATAGGAAAATTAAGCAAGAATCCCAATTTTCACCTTATGCAAAAACAGCTCTATTTCAATCAAATATATTAATATAGGATGCTAAATTCAGGTTAAAACACAAGTAAACTATTTCAAAATATAAACATAGGAAATGACTTTCTGGAAAAAATATCCAGTCACTCAAGAAATAATACTCAGAACTGATCAATAGGATTCCATGACTAAGGAGCTTCTGCATACACAGGAAAGGAAACAATTAAGTGAAAAAAGTCTATATCATAGGAGAAAAAATATTTGCTAACTATATAGCTGACAGAGGAGCAATATCTGTGTTTTATAAAAATTTTTTAAACTAAATGCAAAAATTCCAACCCACATCATTAAGTAAGTACAGTTCTCAAAACGTAATAAAAATGGCCAATGCACAAAGGTAAAACATGCATCACCCTTAGCTGTTAAGCAATGAAAATGAAAATAGCAATAAGATTCCATTATAATGGCTATCCTTAAGAAAGCACATGACAATTAATGCCATCAAAGAAGTGAGAGAAAAAGTAACCCATTTGTACTGCCTTTGGCGAATGACCCCATCTATGGATTTCTTGTAGCTCAATTTTTTAGAGGGCGTGGTTCCTATGAGATTCTCACAGGAATTAGGTGAACCTAATAAGTACTTGCTCTAATCCATGCAGTGTTGTGGATAATCTTTTTGTACACTGTAAAAATTTGTCACTCAGATTAGTTTAATAAAAAATTGAAAGGCCAAGAACTATCAGGATTTCCAGGCACAGAGAATACTGAGAAGAAGAGCAGAATCATGAGAAGACTTGGGGGAAGTATGACATGTAGGAGATGAGGTCACAAGCCATGAATTATGAGAGATAGTTAGAAACAAGCCTAAGCCATCAGCCAGGGCTTTATAATTAATAATAAATCTTTGTGTCAATACTGGGGAGTCAGTGGTTTAAACAAAAAGTTCTGACAACAAATGGCACCCAACATGGGGCTTTTACTGCTACATAAGACCTGAGGAAGCTTAAAAATAAGCCAAACATTAAAAATGGAGAGAAATATGGCTTCCTAGTCCTATAGTCATTCATGTGGGCTCTGGTACTGATGTGTATATCCTGGCCACTGCATGCAGGTTTGAGCTGCCAACACACCATGAGCTAAGCTGCATGGTGGTTTAAGCTTTCCTCATGTGGACAAAAAAGTTTACAAATAGGCAGTAAAGAAGATCCACACAGGAAAAATCCCTCTAAACAGGTTACAGTGTGTTTTAAAAATGTATATAGGCATAAAGAAGGAAAAAATACGAGTATAAATAGTCATAGAAAAAATATTTTATAAATAATAACATACAATCTTTAAAGAAAAAATAAAATAATATAAAAAGAGTAAGCCACATAAAGATGAAAAATGCACAGGGAACCTGAATCCTATATGGATAGTGTTGCATTATGTGGTGATATTTTGTTGTACTCTAATAAAATTTGCTCGAAGATCAGAGGATAGAGCCAGCCACTAGATTAAACATAAAGGTCAGTCAGTGATGGCACACATCTTTAATCCTAGTATTTGGGAAGCACACACACCATTAATCCCAACACTAAGATAGTTGAGATAGGAAGTGAAATGGCTGGGCTGACAAAGCATGTAAGGCATGAGGAAACAGGGACTATAGAGAGCCTTCCAGCTGAGGACTCAGAAGCATTCATTCAGAGGATTTGTGGAGTTGGTGAGGTAAGGAGTGGCTGTGGCTTGTTCCTTTGTCTCTAATCTTTCAGCATTTACCCAAATATCTGGCTCTGTGTTTTTTATTATAGGACCATTTGGGATTCATGCTACAGTATAACTTTAAATTTTTGATTGCTGATGAGCAAACAATAGCTGCTGAGAGACAATGGTTTATAAAAACTACTAAATTAAACCAACCTATGTATTTTTAAAATGTCTTAACTTCAAAATGAAAGTCAAAAAATATGCTATGTTGGGAAATAAGTTATGCTTTTGTTACCCCAGAAAACAAAAGACTGTGGATTTATCAAGGTTGATAGAGATCAGATTTGATTGGGGAAAACTCCCTGAAAATCCTGGCTACAGACATAAAGAAATAAAATTAGAAAAACTATAAGACATGTGATGTATGTTTTACCTACTCAAATATAAAACAAAAATCATATTTTGCTGGATTGTGTACAATGCACAGTGCATGGTTGTGTTAATGGAGATGTGTATGTTACATTTGAAGTTTTATGTGTTTTCAGAGCAAGGGGACCAGATACCAATAAAAATGGGTGGCCCAGGTAATCCAGACCCTTGGATTACCTTTTGCAATTTCCTCAGAGTTCTGCATCAGAACAGCTTCAAGGCTGCTGTCTGAAATGGCTCAGCCTCACAGACTATTCTAGACAGGACATGACCATTTTCCTAATTTTCAGGTCTCCCAAAGATTACAGCATCCCCAGACAACAGGAAGCAGTCTATAGAACAGAACATCCACATTCTCAAGAGATGGGCATCATTCAGTGAGTTATGTACATTTGTCATTGATTAGGGGGTTTGGCTACCAATTGTTACTAGTCATGGTCAGGAAAAAAGCTAAACAATGGAGATTAGATTAGGGGTTCTCTTTCTGAAGGGAAAAAAGATTATAATATAGAAAAAATAGAATAAAAGGGTAGATTGGTAAGTCTACTTTTGAACAACCACTAGTCTCAAATATTTTACACATTGGTATGGATTTTTATATATTGATACAAATTTAAGGTTATTTTTGTTATTCTGTATATATGTTTCTACTCTTGTTTAATGCATTGTACCTATGCAGTGCATTTAAAAATGTAATGTAAAGTTCTAGTCCTTAAAAGCTACTTAGAATAATAAAGAAATATAGCTTAGTAGTTATTCATCTATAATAATCAAACTTGGAGTCATGTTGGGTATGTTTTTAAGGTCAAATATATACATTTTAAATAGATAGATTGTCTTCAAACACTTCAAATACCTACAGATTATGGCATTTGAAATATTTTGTTAACATAGGGCGTTTCATGACAGTGACATATGTCTGCTCCTGGTAGCAACAATTTATTTAAGAGAACATGATGGGCATCAAAGAAACTCTTTATGAGTTTTCTTTAATTGTGGCAAGTTTAGCCATTGGGAAGAAACTATTCTTGCCTTGACTGCTGACAGTGTGCTGTACAAACTGGACAAACAGGACACAAAGGAAAAAGACTGTCAAACTTTGCCAAGGTAAGGCAGGACAGTCCTTCAAAACTTCTGCTTCATAGAATATCTGCTAGACATTCTTCAGGAAATACAGTAAAATGAATGTTTAACTTTTCCAAAACATGGCAGGACAGTCCTTTGAAATTCTGATTTTACAGAAATGTCTGTCAGATGGATGCCCCAACTTTGTAGAGGAACCTTTTGGCAACTGTCCAGGAAAACAGATGTCTCTGTCATTTCTTACTTTTGAAAGTAGCTTGCATTGAAATTCCTGTTAATTCAGGTAATATTTTTTTTCCTTCTGGAATCTTTGAAGTTGAACACCAGATAATTAAAGTCATACTTTCTTTAGTTATTATAGAAAGTAAATTAAGTAAAAAAAAACACTGGACTCAAAAAGATATGATCATTAATGGAGTATTTTCTTTGAATCTGCTAAATACAAATGGACAGGTCATTGTAAATGTAATCTTTACTTGATAATTGTTCTTATTGTATATAGTTTTACTAGGTTAGAATTAAAACTTTTCCTTTTTATTGAGGCAAAAGGGGGGGGGGATGTTGTGGAATATTCTTTCTGTACCCTGTGAAAATGTGTTACTCAGATGGTTTAATAAAAATTGAATGGCCAAGAGATAGACAGGATTTCCAGTCACAGACAATGCTGGGAAGAAGAAGGAAAGAATCATGAGGAGATGAGAGAAGCATGACATGTAGTAGATGAGATAACAAACCATGAACCAGGTGGTAGCATGAAAATCAATAGAAATGGGTTAATTTAAGTTATAAGAGATAGTTAGAAACAAGCCTAAGTTACCATCTGAGCTTTTACAGTTAATAATGTCTCCATGTCATTATTGGGGAGCCAGGGTCCCGATGAAAAGGTCCAACTACAATTCAGGGTTCCTCCATCAAGTAACCTGTCTCCTGTCTAATCTCCTTGAGCCTTTCTCATTGACTCATTTTTCTTCTTTCATAGTCTCTATTTTCAGTTTTACCTACTCAGTTTAAGAGCTCTCCCTGCCTTCTGTTCTTTACAAATTAATAGTCATCTTTCCCAATAATTTGACTATTGAGTCAGATATATCACATTCACTGTTTCAAAATAATTTTCACTAGGATTTATTTAATGAATATCTACATTTAAGATTTATTGTTCAAATCACATAACAGTGACCTCAAAATGTGATCTTCAGCATCTTAACAGACAAGATGACAGATTACTTGAGCTATGATACAGGATATAGCAAATATGACTTCAAGACATTTCTCAAGGACACTTGCTTGTATTATTTCACATTTACCCAATAAAACTACAGGTCCATTCATTACAGCCATAATGAAAGTATACTCTTAGTTCAGTGCAAGATGAGAATTTTTGTCTGGATTAAAGTTGAACATTATGCTTTTTAACCACAAATTCCAAATAGGGTATGCCTCTCATCTCAAAAGAAAACCAAATATTTGACTACCTCATATGTGTACAATTTTACATTATTAAGGGTTTCTAATGCTATGAAGAGACATTATGACCACAGGGACTCTTATAGAAGTAAGAATTTAATTGGGGCTCGATTAGAGTTCAGAGGTTTAGTGTAAACAAATTTCTTTTTTTTTTTTTTGGTTTTTCGAGACAGGGTTCTCTGTGTAGCTTTGCACCTTTCCTAGAACTCACTTGGTAGCCCAGGCTGGACCTCGAACTCACAGAGATCCGCCTGCCTCTGCCTCCCGAGTGCTGGGATTAAAGGCATGCACCACCACCGCCCAGCTAGTAAACAAATTTCTAAACAGTCTTATTAAATAAGAAACACAGAGCCAAATATAGAGATGCAAGCTGTAGAGATCAGAGTAATAGCCACCAACTAACCTTACCTTGACATAGCTTCCCAAGAGAATCCCTCCCTGTCTAACCGTGCCTTTACTGCCTTCCTGTTCTGCTTTCTCAATGGCTCTAAGCCCAGCCACATCACTTCCTTGTCACTGCCTGTCTATACAGACCTCCAGGTCTCTATGGTTGGTACTGGGATTAAGGGCATGTGTCACCACACTTGGCTGTGTCTTGAACGTACAGAGACTCTGCCTGCCATGTGATTAGATTAAGGGCATGTGCTACCACCACATGACTTCTGTTTATGGCTATGAACTCTAATCTCCAGGCAAACTTCACTTATTAACATACAAATAAAAAATCACATTTCAGCACAAATAAACTATCACCACAGTTTAGTCCATTATTATCATGCCAGGAAGCCTGGCAGCATGAAAACAGACATGGTGCTGGAGAGGTATGTGAGAGTTTGCAGGCAGCCGGAAGAGAGAGTGATGGTGGGCCTGGTTTGAGTATCTGAAACCTCAAAGCCCTCCACCAGTGGCACACTTCCTCCAACAAGGGCACACCACTCCAATAAGCCCACGCTTCCATATAGTGTTGTTTCCTATGAGCCTACAAGATCCATTTTCATTCGAACCATCACATACTACTCCCTGACCCCCACAGGCTAGTAACCATATCATAATTCCAAGCTGCATTCAGTCTAACTTGAAAAGTTCCCATATTCTATCAAAGTCTCAACAACATTTTAAAGTTCAAAGTTACTCTTGAGACTCATGGCAATCTCTTAACTGTAATTCTCTGTTAAATCAAAATCAAAAAGTAGATCACATAACTTCCCACATACAAAAACACAGGCTATACACATTACTGCTCCAAAAGGGAAGAAAGAAAACATATTGAGGAAATGCTGGACCAAAATAAGACTAGAAACCAGCTGTGAAATCTCCAAACTCTGCATCTTCTTGCCTGATGTTAAAGTGCTCTTCAGATCTTCAACTCCTTTCAGCTTTATTGACTATAACACACTTTTTTCTTGTGGGCTCTTCTACTCCCCCATTAGGAGCTTTCCTCAGCAGTTATCTTATGGCTCTAGAATCTCCAGAATTTTGAAGTTTCCAAGGCAACTCAGGCTTCATCTTCACAGTTTCACACAATGGCCTCTCTAGGCCTCCATTCAGGGACACCTCTGATACATGCCTCATCTCAATGGCTTTCCTTAGCCATGTGGGGAGATTCCATAACCCCTCTCTTCTGTCTTTGACTCTAAAGTAGGACCACATATCAAAAGCTGCCAAGTTCTGTGGCTTACTGAGCTGAAACATGGTCCTCTCATCTATTACATCATCACCATCTTTCTGTTTGTCTGATGATTTCCTTCAGTGACAAAACTTGGCTTTCCAGGAACCTCCTCCATAGTCCAGGCTGGCCTTGAACACAGAGATCCACATGTCTCTATCTCCTGACTGCTCAGAATAAGGCATTTGCCACTATACCTGAACCTATGCTGTCCTTTAATTCCTTTTCCCAAAATTGGAAGCTTAGTTGGTTGGGTCTTGCCCTGAGGTCACCATTCCCTTTATTCCATTTAGCATCAAACTTCTTGAAATCTTTTCCTGATGCTCCTTTTCTCCTCAAACTGTATATTTTGTATTTTTTTTCTTGCCCAGCATACTCTTTTCTTTATAGAGCTATATGAATCTGGCCACTAATAACAAAGAAACACATTCGATGCCAGGTTGTTTTGACATGTCTTCTGCAATAGCTATTAACCCATAACTCTTCAACTTAGCCTCTGGCAGATTTTTTAGAAAAGGGCAGAAAGCAGCCACATTCTTCCCCAAAATACCATAAAAACAATTGCTAGGCCACGTATTAATATTCTTTTCTTCTGAAACTTCTTGAGCTGGTCCCCCACAGTTCAAATCACTGTTAGTACCACTGCCTTACAGTCTCCTACTTGTATAGCCCATTAAGCCATGCTTAAACTTTCCATTGCTTTCCTAACCCAAACTACTGAAGTCCATATTCTTATAAACAAAAGTATGGTCTCACATATTACAGCAACTTCTGGTACCTACCCCGGTCTCTAGTACCAACTTCTGTCTTAGTTAGGATTTCTGTTGCTTCTAAAGAGACATCATTACCACAGAAACTCTTATGAAGGAAAGCATTTAATTGTAACTGGATTAATGTTCAGAGGTTTAGTCTATTAATATCATGGTGGGAAGCATGGCAGCACACAGGCAGACATGGTGCTGGAGAGGTAGCATAGAGTTTTACATTCAGATTGGCAGGCTGCATGGAGAGTGACACTGTGCCTGACTTAAACATTTGAAAACTCAAAGTCCACCGCCAGTAACACACATTGTCCAACAAGACCACACCTCCTAATAGTGCCTCTCCCTGTGAGTCTATGGGGGTCATTTTCCTTCTAATTACCACAAGAAGATTGAGGTTGACATTCAAAACTTTTAAATAAAAGTTATATCTTACTTTATACTTATTTCTAGTATTAAAATAGGAGCAACCAAAAAGTTCTATAAATGTCAATTTAAAAATAACTTATTTGTTCTTTGAACATGTCATACATGTTACAATTTACCTTGACCATATACAACCCTCACTCTTATCCCCTTATAGTCCTTCTGGCCTCTTCAATGTATCTCTCATCTAAACTTCATTTTTTAAAATAGTCTACTGAGCCCAATAAATGTTGTCCATCTCCTCATGGATGCTGGGTCATCCAATTTGGCATTTGTACTGTACCCAAATAAAAGTGATTTTCTCTTCTCTGGAAATCATCAAGTTCCATTAGCTCTTCAGTTAGAGATGGTAACTCAGTAGTACCTTCCCCATACATCATGTTGGAAATTTTTGCTGGCTTGATGCTATGAAGGTATGATGCAGGTAACTGCAATTCCAGAGGATTCATGTGTGTGCTACATCCATATATCATGTATAGAGGACAAGATTTTATAGCACTCTTCTCCATTCTCTGGTTCTTATATTCTTTCTGCCCCCTTTTCAGAGATATTCCTTGAGCTTTGAGGTAGGGAGAAAATTGATAGATATCTCATCTATATTTTAGAAGTCAGTCAATTATTCTTAGCAGTTTGAACAGTGGTAAATCTCTGGATTAACAAATTTCCAAAGCAAAAAGTAGGAGGCAGTTTGACAATATGACCATTAGCCAAAAGAGTTCCCTCCCACAACTAGGAAACCCCCTAGCCACAGTTATCAGTCAGGTTACCATATCAGGTAAGAAGTCCCTCCTATGGAGCAAGCCCCAAATACAGCCCCAAAGTACCTGGTTATACCCCAAATAGTCATACAACTATTGCACATATGGTACCTCTTACATAGTGGGTCAGTGATGTAGCATGAATGGTTAAGTGCAGATTATGACTTTCAGTGCCTTTTCTCCTCAAGCAGGCTACATAACACCTTCCAGAGCTATTAAAGTTAGCCAGGAGGAAGATTTCTGGTCAGTTCAAGATTGATTTTTCTCTATGGACATTAACTAACATGTATTTTGTTTTCAACAATAGGGTCTTACCAACTACTTATGAGAGGCCACCAAGAGTAATGGCAATAGCTTTTGTTGTTTTGAGTGTTACTAAGATTTCCCTCACAAATAATTTACAAGGAATTAACCTGTGCCTGACACTGAGATTTTCATGTAATAAGCCATGTTTTCTATGACCAATACTGTTGATTCATGCAGAATATCTCTGTTCAAACTCTATGTTGCTATATAGTCTTCGGATAGCTGATAAATATTCCATGATTTGCTTATGCTACATATTCCTCATCCATCCATCCATGATAGATTCCTGGGTTGACTGCATGTCTTGTTTATTTAGACTACTGCTATAATAAAAATGAGAAGTAAAATTTTTTCTTCAAAATGATAATTTTAATACCTTTGAGCACATATTAAGCAGCAGTAAGATTGCTGGACCAGTATGGTAGTTCTGTTTCTACTTGTATTTTTTAGGGAGCCCCCATATTGTTTTGCACAGTGAAGACAAAAATTGCCATCCTCCCTTAAATAATTTATGAGAGTCATTTGAGATTTCCTACTCTTCTCCATCATTCATAGCATTTTTTTTCCTTTCTACCTCCTTGGTTAGAACCATGCCAACTGCAGGGAGATGATATTTCATAGTGGTTTTCGTTTAACTACATCTCTGTCTTAGGAAGCAGAAAATTTGACCGTATGTGAACAATAATCATTAACCATGCCTTTTCCTTTTCCTCACAAGTCTCTTATCAATAACCAGGCATTTCTTCCCTAAGTGTTTTCACTGCAGCATCTTTTCACACTCTAAGCAGCCATTAGCCCCATGAAAAATTCACACTGACTTTGAGTTCTTCCGAGTGAAGAAATCATGAAAGTAGCCTAAACATTAGCAATTCAGCATTTTTCATGATGAAAAACTCCTTCATCCAAGAAAATTTAGGAGGCAGCAGAATGTCTGTCCTTGTGGCTAATTCTGCAGCAATCTCTCATTCACCCTGCTGAAGTCTGGCAGCTTTGTCAGGAGTCAGCTGAGTCTAGAAGAGAAGAGAATTCATCCAGGCAGACTATACACGGTTCTACTCTTGCATCCCTCCCTGATCATTCACACCCTACAATCAATCCTCGCTACTACTGCCCATGTGATGCCACCTAGCCTGAATTGGTATTCTTTCGACCTTGCCAGTCCCCTCTTAGATTTATGATTTATTTAGGATTGGATTACATCAAGGCTCAAGGCCAAGGTTCTATAATCTGTCACCATCTCCACCATGGCCAAACACAAACATTTGTTTTAGCTGCATCAGCATCCTTAAAACCTGTGTGAAGGATATCTATTGTTAATTGCTTCAGCAAATGTATTGTGTCTCTGTGTGTGAGTGAGTGTGTGTGTGTCTGTGTGTTCTGCAGCAATTGCATCCACTTTACCTCCTTCCCTATTCTAAACAAAAGCACTGACTCCATCAAGTGATAGATATTCATAATTTAACAGAATAGTGGCAAGTCTAAGTTGCACTGCTGAAATACATCACACCCAGAGTTGCTTTGCTATTTGTTTTTGTGCTGAATAGCAGCAATGGTTTTAAGTTATGGGTCTCACACACGTATAAAGAGGAAGAAAGAGGTGTATGTAATTGTCACTGATATTGATGATGGTTTCTTGCCTGCTAAGTAAAATCTAAAGCATTGAAATTGATGCTTCTTCCCTAAGCAGCATTTACATCCTTGGTACTTGTTCTTTATTGTTAATAAGACTGAAAATGGCTCGTCAAGGTTTAAAAAAGCAAATATGACTTCAGCATAACTGTAATATTTCATTAAACAAGAACATTTCTGTTCCACTTTGTGGATGAGGAAACTAGTTCAGAAAAGTAAAGTGGTAAGTCTAACATAAGTGTGAGGGTTTGGATGGGATACATTCTCTATGGGTTCAGGTGTTTGAACACTTGATCCCTAGTTGGTGGTGCTATATGGAGAGGTTATTGAACCTTTACTGGGTGGAGGGGGGCTTGCTGGTGGAAATACGTCACTAGGAGTACTCTTTGAGAGCTTAGAGTCTCACCCTACTTACAGTTCATCCTCTGCTTTCTGTGGTTGAAGACACAATTTCTGAGCTTCCAGATCTGGCTGCTTGCACACATGCCTTTCCCACCCTTACAGACTCTAACCCTCTGTAACAGTAAGCCAAAATTCTCTTTTCTCCATCAGTTTCTATTGTCATTGTATTTTACCATGCAACAAAAAAAATAGCAAATACACCAAATGTGGAAGAGATGCTGAAGGCTGGTTTTAATATTCCAAGCTAAAAACTCTTTCTGCTCCATCATTCTTACTTCTTTTAAGAAGAGATCCACATGGAGCAAAGATCTAACACATTAATTTAAAACTGACTTCCTGAAGGGTATGTGTGTTATATTTTTATGAGATACAGCTCTTTTAAGCTATACAAATATATAAGTATGATGGGTTAAATAATGCATATTTTTGAGGAACTGGGACATGGTTAGGTACTGAAGAAATAAATCAAGCAACAAATGATATGAAAAATGAGATGCATTGAGGAGATATATCATCCAGTCAAGCTTAGCTGTTAACTCTTAATGCTATTTTATCTCCAAGTCTAAGATTCTTTGTGTATAAGATGGAGGTGTTGGTGAGATGATTTCTGTGTTGAAAACCTTGTATCCATCTCTAAATTCATCTCAAGTGCACTCTGCCCACTTAACCTTCAGCTTAACATGGTGATGAGAAAGAAACAAAAAAAGAATGATGCTGCTTTGTCCAGCATCATATAATTAATTAAGGAGCATGGGGTCTCAGAAATAGACACTGCGAAACAAAGCAATGGGAGACAGTATTTATGCATTACTTTGCAAGGCTCAAACAGTTTCATTGAACAAAAGCTCAAAAAAAGTTTTTTTGAACAGAGTTCAAAAACTAGTGAGAAAATATACTATGAGACCCACCTAAGCTAGAGAGAAAATACCAAGAAAAAACTGAAAATGGAAGGGAAACAGAAGTCCATATTGGATGGATAAAGCAGAAAAAAATTATATGAGTACTTTTTCAATTCAAAGAAAGAATTGAAACATTTCCTTTCAAACCCTTCCTATTGAATTCTCAGACCACAGCATTCTGATTTTTTTTATAAACCTTTAAAGATGAAACAAATAAATACAAAGGAGATAAAAATGACCAACCTCAATGTATTGAAAATACAACTTTTAAAATTCATAGAAAGAAAGGAGTTAAGGAAGAGGAGTGAAAATAATGAAGCACAAACTACAGTAAAATACTGAAAAGTGGAACAAGAAATTAAATACCATCATTTCTAGTTGAATTAACTAGAGGACCAACCCCACTCCCATGAAGTGACACTACAAGAAGACAAACATGACCACACTGGATATACACTCACAATTTTGTTTTCCATTCCAACAATATTTTTAACTCTATGAGATTTATCAAAGAAAAACAGAATTAAGATGACAAAGGAGGAGTAAAAGTGAGGAGAGTATTGAGGGGAAAATACAGAAATATGCCTGTGGGATTTCCTGCTAAAGCCTGAGTTCTCATGCAGTTCATTCGAAGGGACCAGCCACCAAAACTAAAGGTATGTATGGCTTCATCTTGGTTTCAGTTGAACTCCTATGTCTTTTGATACCTGAAAGAAACATCACCAAATCTGGACATACAGTCATACCTATCTCCTTTTATCTGCAGTGGATCCTCAGTTTGGAGAGATTTCTGTGAGCAGAAATCAGGATTAAGCTAGTTTTCAGTGGATGATGGCCTAGATCAGTTATTGTTGTACTCTTAGGTTACTTCCAGTGACTAAGAAGTATTCAGCAGAGCCTGGAGTGGTGGCATACTCCTACATTCTAGCTCTTGCAGTTTAAGCAGAGAAGATCATGAATTTGAGGTGAGCCTGGGAAATATAGCTAGTTCTTATCATCCTGGACTATATCTAGCCTATATAACAAGACTTGTCTCAAACACAAACATAAATACACACACACACACACACACACACACACACACACACACACACACGGTAAGGGGAGAGGGTATTGAGCCATTTCTCCTTTTACTCTTGCAGAGAGTCTGAGTTAAGATCCCAACACCCACATAATAGCTCACCATCTGTTAATGGGATCTGATGCCTTCTTATGGCCTCCAAGGACACTACATACATGCAGGCAAAAGGCACATACACATAAAAATAAATATTAAAACAAATTTAAAATTATTAGACAAGTCTTGTTTACATAATTATTCTTTTATATTCATTTTACATACCAACCACAGACCCCCCCCTAATATCCCCACCTGCTCCCCCGCAACCCTCATCCCCTCCTCCAACAGGGTAAGTTCTTCCATGGAGGGACAGCTAAGCCTGGTACATTCAGGTGAGGCAGGACTAGGCCCTTCCCTGCTTTATCGGGTTGAGCAAGATGTCCAACCATAGGATAGATCCTGATCATACTGCCAGGGGCCCCTCAAACAGATCCAGCTACACAACTGTCTCCTATATGCAGAGGGTCTAGTCTGGTCCTATTCTGATGTACCTACAAGTGAAAAATCTCAGGGTTACCAAAGAGTGAAACAAAGTAATCTTATGAAAATTCATCTCCGGTTTCCCCAGTTAGATGCAACAAGAACATTACTTAACCAATTAAATGATAATTTACTCTCACAGTGGAAAAATTACATATTTTGAGGAAGTTTTTATATGTCTAAATTCATGCAATTCTTCCTTTTGGGATCAGACCTTTCCAGAGATGGCAGTGTCCCCAGAGAACACCATCACCAATAATCACCAAAGCCTCTGGAAGATGTTGCCTGGAGAGATACAAACACACACTGGAAGGGAGTAGGGAGTTTAAGCACAATGTGTTTGCACCTTAAATTGAAGATGATGTGATCCATTTAGAGTCACTTAACCCTATTGCTCTTCAGTTTGAACCTAAAATATAACGTGGGCTAGTCAGGAAACAGACACACAAGGGATGAATTCATTATTTTCCTAGGATGGCTTTGTTCCTAGTGGAGTATAGCAACCTTTTCTATGAAGCAGTCCCTAGGCTTAAATTAGGTCTGTATTTCTTATAATATACATAGTAAAAGAGAAAGATCAGAATTTCTAAGAGTAAGAGTGAAGCAGAATTATTTCCATCCGTGGGGTTTCTTTGCCTCTAGTTTGGGCTGAAACCATCAGGTCCTGGACAAGAGCTGTCAGCCTCCTGACCTATCATGTTAACATTAGTCACCACTTTCTACCTTAAGGAAATCTGCATAGAACCACTTACCTCCAAAACTAATTTTTGCAGATGAGCAGAGCCACATACAATTGCAGATAACAGATAGTCAAAACTCCCCATCCTCTGCCTCAGCATTCATTATAAATCTCCCATTAAAATGTCCTTGGTTTTATCTGCTTGTCAAATTGATGGTGGTTCTAATAATCAATTTTCAACATACTGTTAGTATACACTAAGTTTAAAACTATAAATACCTTTAAACGAATCAGTATAACATAATTATTGTAGTAGAAGGGTGAACAAAATGTTTTAAAAATACCAATTATGGGACTGTTGGTTCTTATTAGAAAGTCCGAGTAGGACTGAAAATATTTCATCTTTGTTCTACCTCTGAATAGATTCTGAGAGTAAACTGCCTAGGCAATCTAGAACAAGAAGAAACATCTCATTGGATGAGAGTTTGGAAAAATGACTGGAGTTCCTAGGATATGCAGTTGTCTTAGAGATGTTGCCTGATGTGATTTAAGAACACAGATGGGGCACTGTAATTTAAAAAGAGGATATTCTTCTTTTAAACTCTTCCACAGCTCCCCTTTTTCCTTAAGAAAGGAGGTCAAACTTTTCAGCCCAACCTGGAAGGTTTCTGAGATTCTATTCCATGTTTCTCTGTCTACACTCATCTCATACTTCATTTCCTTTCCTGACATTTAGGCATGCTTTGCTTCTCAAAAGTGCTATGTGTTCTTGGTACATCTTCTTTACAATATTGCTGCTCTACTACAAAAACTACTTCTGAGTCCACCTATTAATATTTTCTTTTCCTTAGATTTAAACATAAATATTATCTTCTAGAATGAATATTTATGTCTATATATGTGTATGTATATATGTATATGTATATGTTTATGTATACACACACACACACACACACACACATATATATATAGGTTGTAGTCACTTGTTAGATAATATCAAGATTCTTTACAATATTTCCCTGCCTTCTATTTCAGTCAGTATTATTTGAAACTCATTGGATGATAGAAAAGAAAGAAAATTCAGGAATAAGGGTGTAATGGAAAATGGAATTAAGGCTGTTGGTTTTAGGTTAGTGAGCACAGAACTCTGAAAAGGTTGTTTTTATTGGAAAAAAGTGCATGCTACAAAAAGAAGTGTTTGATCAATACTAGCCTGGTCTGAAGACGTAAATATACACATACATACATATGTATACATATATGTGTGTGCAATGTGTATATATATATATATATACATATATATATATAAGAAAAGCAATATCAAAGCTAAACTATAGTGAGCTATTGGTTACTGAACTTTAGCTTTAGATGTATAGTTTAGCTATTAAATGTTGCTCTATGAGAAAGGGGCTAATGCTTTGAACTCTTTGTGTATCATATCTAAGAAACCATATTAATCACATTCTCATGGACAAGAATATTTTCTTGTTATTTCTTATTGTTTCTAGTGTAGAAAATGACTGCTTTGGCTTCCCTATCTTATCCCCATCCAAACGATGAGAAACACACTCAGTCCAATGAAGCAAGTATGATGGAAAAGGAAAAAAAACTCTTTCTTCAATCACTTGCGAAATCTCCTCTGTGCTTTGATTTGTTTTTAGAGAACACTTTAGCTCAACAAACACTTGCAAACTACCCAGTTGCAAGGTAAAATGAAAAGCCCACAGGCATTAATTATATATAGAGATATTAAAAAAGAAGCTACTGCTTAATTATTGTTTGCAAATCTCGGTATTTAAATTGACTTATTTGCAAATGCCTGTTTAGAAATTGACTTTGTAATTATACAGTCAGTGCAGGGATGTCTCAGGCCCTGGAGGAGTCTCTAACGAGGAATGATAATGTAACAGCCAGAGTGAGACATCCTGAGCTGCATTTTAATAACTAGAGGCAGTTGGCAGGGGCTTGAGATGCTTAATGGAAAAGCCCCATCTTGTGAAGGAATCAGGGTCTTTTGTCATGGGACGGAATTATCAGAGGGTGTATGTGGGGGAAGGTAACATGGAATTCTAAGGATGTGATTGGTAGGATTATGGGTAATTAGAGCGAGGAATACAGTGTGCTGCTATGCTGTTTGCTGTTTCTATGGACAAGTCTCACTGTAGTCGGCTATGGATAAAGGCCTCAGGAGGTCCCATTCTGTATGACATGTATTTCCTGATTGTTGTGATTTACATGTGATTTATCCCCCATAGGCTCAAGTTGGTAGCACTATTTAAAAAACTTTTAGATCTTTAGAAAGTGGAGTCTTGCTGAAGGAAGCGCGTCAGTGGGGACAGAGCTAGAAGTTTCATAAGCCTGGCTCACTTCCTGTTCACTCTCAGCTTTCAGAGGGCAAATACAATATGACTAGCCACCATGATGAATATATCTTCTTGAAATGCCGGATATAACAAACTTTTCGTTTCTTAAATTGCTTCAGTCAAGTATTTTGTCACATAAAAAGCAACCAATAATATATTTGTTAAAAAATAATCAAATATACCATTGAATTATTTTTAAGGATTGAATCAATTCACACATTGAAGTTTTAATGCCCATCACTTCAGTTTGAGATGTTGTTTGGAAATAAGGTCATTGTTAATTTTATTGGTTAAGATGTGCTCATGCTGAATCTGACTTGATCTTTAATTCAGTATAACTGATTTCCTTATAAATAAAAGAAATGTGGACATAGGTAAACACACATAGAGAGACTGTTATGTGAGGATGAAAGCTGAGATCAGAGTAATCCTTTCACAAGCCACAAAATGCAAAAGAAAGCTATTAACTGTAAGTTAAGTGAAACATTGGGAACAGTCTTCTCTACATCTCTCAGAAGAAACCAACCATCAAACACAGAACACATGAATCTCAGACTTTCATTCTCTTGGACTTTTATAAATGCATGTCTATTTACATTACCCCATCTGCAGTATTTTGTACACTTAGGAGAACTATAAACCTTGGTAGCATTTTCTACCTGTACAATGATATGGAGACAAGCCAAACTGGATGAGCAATGGCTTACTCCAGCATAGTAGGTTAATTAAACTAGACTTTAAAATGGTCTAGAATGATCAGTGGTTCTTAAACAAGAATATATTTTTTAATCACTTGGAGAGTTTTGAAAAAGCCAGTGCCTATTATTGTCCTCAGAGATTTCACTTCAATTAATTTGAGATGCCTCCTGTGACTCTGCTTTCCAAAGAAGCCCAGAGGAGTACAATTTGTAGCCATAGTTAGGAACCTGTCTTCTAGTTCCCTCATTTAGCAAAAAAGATAATTAAGGGTCAGGGAGGTGAAGGAATAACTGCCTGAGGCCACATAGCTAATATTACAAGCAGAAGAAATGAAAGGCAGTTCAGATACCCTCTCATGAACTGTTCTACACATTCTATTTAGATCTTGGCTCAATGTAGAATGCAAATACCAATGCATCTTTCCTTGAATCTATTTTTCTTCTACTGTTGACTTTGTTCACTGGGATTAAAGGAATGTTGCTAACTTCCACATGTGCATGGAGACTTTAGAAAATTATTCCATATAGTCTTCTGTCTGACTAATTCAAACTTCATGAGATTAAGTAAAGCAAACATGCTTCTGCCTTTTAAAGATTGATAAGTACAAAGAAGTGAAAAACTGATCCAAATCCACACTGTGAGGTAGAGCAAAAACAGGGCTCCAAACTTTGCTTTTTGGAAGCTACTCAACTCTTCTTTTTAACACTTGTCTTGTGAGAGTTAAGTTAAGCTCTCTTGGTCTGAATTTTTGTTCAAAGTCTTTCTAAATGCTCTTATCACTTCCATGGTGTTGGAAAAATGAGAACAGATATACTTGGTAGTACCAATGAGCACATAGTCTATTTGGTATCAAAAGATCACAGTATTGAAGTAATTGAATCTTTGATGAACTATAGATAATCAAAATCTGAATGACATTGACCATCTTGATGCAAGAAGAGTTGATTCTCAAGGAGAGTGAGTTTTTAAGTTTGTATCCAAAGATCTAGGTCTCATATCTTGCTCTGAGGTAGCCTCTCTGACTCTCACAGACTCATCACCATTATCATAGCATACTGACATCAGATTATAGCTACTAATAAACTAATAAATTTATGAAGCTTATTCCTACCTCTAAGCCTCAATTCCATTTGTGTATAGTTTTCACAACAAACTTTTCTGCCATCAAGATTTAGTTCCAAGACTCACTATTAGTTTCCCTTCCACTATTAAGTAATCAGAGAACTATTTAGAAGTTAAGTCCTTTAAGCTTTAATTACTCAAACTGTAGAATAAAATATTGATATAATCTTCTTTATCTGATGAATGAAGTAGAGACCATATAGATAAAATTTCTCATATAACTTGAACCCCCAGCAACTATGAGTAACTAAAACCAATGGATTCTGGACATCAACTTTTATGTTTATTTGGTTAATTACCTTAATTGCTCTTGTTCCCAAACTATCTTTAACTTGACCATTTTTGCTTTCTGTAGTGAACTATTCTACTTTTGTATACCTTTTCTTCTTTCATAAACCTGTTTTACTTATCTATTTTTATAAACCCTTCTGGTGACTTAAACTTTGCCCACCATTGGGTGTTTTTCTCTTCTACTGTTATTATTCTAGAATACCAATTAGAACTTGATTTCTTATTATACTATGACACTTCCTGTCCACTTATACAAGAGCTTCTTAGGCTTTGTCTTTGGTGATGATTAGGGGTGGCTGTTAAAACATGATCTCACTATATAGATTAACCCAGATTCAAACATGCATTTCTCTGGCCTCAGTCCTTTCAAGATTTCAGGCCATTCCCAGCTAACACACCCTGATCTTGATGTCAACTAGATCCAGGTTTAGTTATTTCCAAAGGGGTAGAACACAGATGAAACAATACTAAATAAAATGTCTGAAGCTCTTTAGAAGGAAGAATTACTTTCAAAGGCAAAGAACAAGTTAAAGATCTCATCATTACTCATAATGAAAAGTCACATGCCCATAATGTCACTCTGGCACTCTTTGTTAAACATGAGACAGATGCCTGTTGACCCCTTTTAATAGTTACCACTCTCCTGCTAAAAAGCCTCTGTTCTTACCTTCTTTTTTCATTTTATGAACCAACAGGCTAATGGGATTCAAGGTGTGTGTAGTGGTTTGAAAGGAAATGCCCCCACAAAAAGAGTGGCACTATTAGGAGATGTGGCCTTGTTAGAGGAAATGTGTTACCATGGAGGAAGGCTTTGCAGTGTCTTTCGCTCATGCTTTTCTCACTGTGAGTCAGTTTACTTCCTGTTGCCTACAATGTGTAGCACTCTCAGCTCCAACAACCACATCTTCCTGCACACCGCCATGCTCCCCATCATAATGACAATGGATTGAACCTCTGAAACTGTAAGCAAACCACCCCAATTAAATGTTTTCTTTATAAGAGTTGCCATGGCCATGGTGTCTTTTCACAGCAAACTAAGACAGAAGTTGGTACCAGGGACTGGGCTAATGTTGTGATAGGCCTGACCATGTTTTTGTTTTGAGAAATTTGGACTTTGGTACTTTGGATTATGAAAGTAGTGGAATGCCTTAAGTACTGCTTAATGAGCCATACTAGTAAGAGAATGTAAGACAGAGGTGCTAAGAGTTATTTGAAATATGGGGGAGGGGGCTCACTCAAGAGGTTTCAGAAAAGAAGAATTTAAGTATGTTGCCTAAAGATCTTTCTTGTGATATTTTGGTGAAGAAATTAGCTGCATTTTGCCCTGTCTGAAGCGTCTTCCTGGGGCTAAAGTGAAGAGTTTTGGATTAATTCCATTGGTAGGAGAAATCAAAAATAGCCTAGGGTAGACTCTGTCATGTGTATATCAGTGGTAATTTAATAATGTCATAATGAAAAAGAGCAAGATGAACACAATAAATTACTAAAAAATAATTTTTGAGGAGAAAAGGTGCAATAGGAAGTAGAATAAAGTTTTTTTTTCAAGGAGATAAATGGACTAAGAAATGGAATAAAGGGAATGGTTGTGGCAGGGTCCTGTGCTGTTTTTTCCTTTGGGGGATGGCATGGAGTAGGTGCAGAGTCAACAACACAGACTCTTGGAGAATGTTGAAACAACAAGCTCAGGTTATTCAGGAAGAGGAAAGCCTTATATACCCTCTACCCAGCCCCAGGGGGAGGTCTGAAGAATATGTATGCATCTGCTGGTATGACATGGCTGCCTCTCATTGGTCCAAGTTAACTCCAGATCATGTTTCAGCTGCTGTTGCTAAGGCCCTTAGGCAGACCCAGGTTGGCTCTTAGAAAGTATATTATTACTGGTTTGGGCTGGCTGGTCCTCACATCTGTTAGGTATGAGTCATCCCACAAATGGTGACCTAAGGACAAGATCCCACCCAGCTAAATTTCCAACTAGTGAAAAAGAACTAAAGAAAAGCTTAGAGCTGGGTGTGGTGGGGTACATATTTAATTGCAGCACTGGGAAGGCAGAAGCTGGTGGATCTCTGAGTTTGAGGCCACCCTGTTCTACAGAGCAAATTGAAGGACAGTCAAACTTAGGCAGTGGAGAAAAAAGCTGGTAAAGATGTAATTAAACAAAAAGGGCATGTTCCAGCCCCAGCAAGCATGAGAAATATTGGCAGCTTCAGCTACATGGTTCTGGCTTTGATGTTAAGAATATGGAATTATGGAATAAAGCCACTGAGGCCAACCATGTGTCAGAGGTGCCCCTGCATGAAAGTCTAGTAGACAGGCCACTGTATGAATCTTTGAAGATGAAGCCTGTATTACCTTAGAGAACCCAAAATGTTAGAGGTGTTGGAGTTGTTGGATACCTGCTGAGGAGAGCTGCTAACAGGGAGTATAACTAGCCCAAGAGAAGGAAGTGTGTTGCAGTCAACAAAGCTGAACAAAGTTGGAGATCTGAAGAGCATTTTGACATCAGACATGGAGATGCAGAATTTGGAATTTGCCCAGCTGGTTTTCAGTCTTGCTTTTGTTCATTATTTCCTCACTATGCTCCATTCCCTGTGTTTTGGAATGGCAATCTATATCCTGTACCATTATATGTGGGAAATATATAATCTATTTTTTTTATTTTGATTTTTACAGGAGGATTACAGCTAAGAGATTTCCATGTATCTCATAAGAGACTTTGGATTTTGAAACAAATTTGAGATTGTTAGACTATGGGGACTTTTGAAGTTGGAATGAATGTATTTTTTTTTTTGCTTTATGATATGGCCATAAGCCTTTGGGGGCCAGTGTGGTTGATATATTGTAGACCCCAATAAACTTATCTGGGGGTCAGAGAACAGAACAGCCATAATATTAAACATAGAGGCCAGGCAGTGGTAGCACATGCCTTTAATCCTAGCATTCCAGAGGCAGAGATCCATCTGGATCTTTGTGAGTTCAAAGCCACACTGGGAACAGCCAGGCATGATGACACATGCCTTTAATCCCAGGAAGTGATGGCAGGGAGCAAAAAGGTATGTAAGACATGAGGACCAGGAACTAGAGAGGGTTAAGCTTTTAGGCTTTTGAGCAGAAGTTTAGCTGAGATTCATTTTGGATGAAGACTCAGGCTTCCAATTTGAGGAAACAGGATCATCTGAGGAATTGGCAAGGTGAGGTAGCTGTGGCTTGTTCTGTCTCTCTGATCTCCTAGTATTCACTCCAATACCTGGCCTTGGGTTTGTTTTTTATTAATAAGACATTTAAGATTCATGCTAAAGGCCAGGGAGTAGAATGTGATGGTTTGAAAGAAAATGGACCCCAAAGGGAGTGGTACTATTAAGAGGTATAGCCTTATTGGAGAAAGTATATCACTGTGGGATTGGGCTTAGAGTGGTTTCTTTGCTCAAGCTCTCTCAGTGTGACAGTTACTTAAATTGCTGTTGCTGGCAAGATGTAGAACTCTCAGTTAAAGCTCCACATTTGCCTGCACTCTGCCATGCTCACTGTCATGATGATGATAGACTGAATGTCTGAAACTGTAAGAAACCACCCCAATTAAATATTTTCATTATAAGAGTTGCTGTGTCCATGATATCTCTTCACAGTAATGAAAGCCCTAAGACAATGTGTCCCTGGGGAGTGCAATGCTAGAAGATAATATTTGTTCTAAGAAACATCATTAGTTAATATATTTTGTTGTGTGACTTGATTCCGTGAAAAATTTCTAACATATTAACTATAGCTCAATGCACATGAACGTCTTAGACAGGACACACACCTCTTTAAGCCTAATAAACAGGTGATAACACTGAAGATTCACATGTATAATAATTTTAGAAGCTGCAATCAGGGCATAAATCTTCTGTGTCAAACATATTCTCAATCTTCTTATTACTTGATAACAAAATATTTTTATTTCTATTTTATAGATAAGAAAGTGGAAGCTTCGCAAGGGTTAGGGTAGGGTGGGGAAGAGCAGGGGAGAGATGAGAGGGGGATCTATGGTTGGTATATAAAATGAATAAATTGTTTTAAAATAAAAAATAATAATAAACAGAAAGTGGAAGTTTGAAAAATAAGTGCTTCATTAAAAATTAGCTCATTGAAAATAATTCACTCAAAAAACAATAAAAGAGAACTTTGATTAAGTCCAATGTAATTATCATCATTTCTACTCATAATCACTAACTATATGCTGTCTTCTTTCCTCTCTTTATTGGTTTTCTGTTCTTATTTTAGTTTGCTTGTTGATTGGTTTGTTTTTTAGTTTTGAGGCAAAGTCTCACTGTGTAGTCCAGGCTGTCCTAGAACCTTTACTCCTTGTACCTCAGCCACCCAAAGGCCTGCACTAAACACATACACCAGCTTAAGTGGAAACCACAGACAAAGATGCTCCACTTTCTTTCAGTTGCTTGCCTATCCTTGTCCACGTTGCAATCAGAAGAGAGAAAGTCGCAGTGACTGAGCACTGTGGTCTACCTGTGTACCTGCAATCTTTCCTATCCTGTTCTTTGTGAAAGTAGAAGGCTGAGCTCATCTAGCAAACTCCTTCAAGCTTCAGTGTTTTATTATTTAGATGCAAATGCTTCTAGTCAAAGCAAGCAGCTACTTTCTTGCTGAAGGGAAGGAATTAGCACTACACAATTAATACTCTATTTCATTAACAATTAGATATGTTAAATGCCATTCAATTTGTGTGCCCCATCAAGTCCTGGGAAGGTATCCAGGATTCTTTTAACTTTCCAATAATCCTCCTGGGTTAATTGTCCAGACAGGCAGGCAGGCAACAGATTTTCATTCTCAACCTGTAATATTATCCATTCCTTGGTTCATTGGTTGAGCTACATGGTCTGATGCTTTTGACTACTCTGAATTAACTTTTGGACACTTTCTCAGGGCCTCCTCTTATACACAGAAAACCAACCTTAATACAGCCCAGATATTGCCTAGTTATCTACTATATTCTAATGTATGTGTGTGTGTGTGTGTGTGTGTGTGTATGATAGATATAGATAGATAGACAGATATATAATATATATCTACTATATATTCAGCCCTATCCACAGTTGTAGGTAATGGAAAAGTCAGCTTCCAATAGAAGACTTCACTGGCTACGACAGTCTGAAGTCAAGGAATCACAAAATGTCACACTTAGAATAAGATTATTAGCACAAACATAATGCTACCTACCAGAAGGGACCATGAGAACAACATTTATGTATCTCATGCCAAACACTCAGCTCAATGTTTTATATATATTTTTGCCCTCAATTTTCACAAAAACCTAATGAAATGAACACTAGTCATCTACAGTTTAGTTTTGATGGTTAAAAAAATATTACCTAACGCCATTTTCTCAATGTTCTTTAGGAATCTGGTAGAAGTTTGGGAGCTAATTCTTTTGTGGTTTCTCAAAGAAGGTTTTACTCAAGACTGATATGATCTGATGACTAGATCTGGAGTACAGGATTGACTGAACTTCAGGGGTCTTTGTTCACGAAGTTACTGCTGGCTTCTCCTAGAGTGAATATATAAGATTGGAAGAGAAAGAAGCTATAATGTCTTTTATTCCTTGCAATTGGGAGTGACACACCAATGTCTGTGCAGTACTCTTTTGGTCATGCCTACCAACCCTGACACATTATGTAAGAAAATGTGACAAAGGCATATATACTAAAGGGTACCTGTCATACAAATACATCCTATGCAACTAGTAAGGCAGTTATAAAGTGGGTGTATAAAGCCATGTATTGCTTGACCTTATAATCCAGACTTTTCAACCTGCTTTTTGGAAGAACTTGTCATATAACCCACCTTCAAAGCCTGTCCCTACAAATCAAGGTTTGAGTAGAGGAGCAGTATCAATAACAGTGGTATAGAATGAAGGATTTGCTTTTAATTCAGTTAGCCATATAAAGTTTGGATTCTACTTATACATTCAATTTAAACTATTGAATGTATAAGTAGAATGTTACTGTCTTAGTGTTTCCATTTATGTGATAAAGCATCTTTACCAAAACAACTTGGTTAAGAAAAGGTTTATTCTAGCTTACAGTTCCACATTACAGTCTATTAGTGAAGGAATTCAGGGCAGGAAATCAAACAGGACAGGAACCTGGAGGCAAGAACTGATGCAGAGGCTATAGAGCATTGCTGCTTACTGACTTACCCTGTCCTCAAGGTTTGCTCATCTTGATTTTTATAGCACCCAGGACTACCTGCTTAAGACAGCACCATCCAAAGTTGAAAGGGCTTTCTTACATAAATAGGTAATTAAGAGAATGTACTCGTCTTGCTTACAGGCAAATCTTACAGAGGCATTTTCTCAACTGAGGATTATTCTTCCCAAATGACTCTAGCTTGTGTCAAATTATCATACCCAATCCAGGACAGATGTGAAGAAGAGGAATAGAAGGACAAACAGGAACATGTTGAACCAGGTGCTCAGGAGATGAAATAGTACTTGTGTTGGGATCTCAGTATCTTCAAGCATCCAGATTTTAAGGTACATACAAGTGTTTTGCAGTGTCCTTTGTTACAGGAAGTTTAGGAAGTTCACAGGTATATGACCACAACTGAAGGAACTACAGGTCTCCCATGCCCTGTGTCACAAAGTAGGACATAAGCAACAGTGCAGCTGACCTGTATTTATTTCAGTTTACCACACAAATTGTCCAAGTCTGGAAGGACCACATGCCTTTACTTGAAGACTTATATAAGATGTTTCTTGTGGCCCACAGTAACCCTGGGTTGTACAGGGTAGAGTATCCTTGAGAAATCAGGACCAGCTTAATTACATTGACACAAAGCAAACCTATTCTGTCATCTCTTCTGCTACGTTACCTGATATTCAGGATTGTACATATATTTCTTCTTCTGTTGGCAATTTCTTTATTTTATTTTTATTTTATTTTATTTTTATTTATTTATTTTTTTTTTGGTTTTTCGAGACAGGATTTCTCTGTGTAGCTTTGTGCCTTTCCTGGAACTCGCTTTGGAGACCAGGCTGGCCTCGAACTCACAGAGATCTGCCTGGCTCTGCCTCCCGAGTGCTGGGATTAAAGGCGTGTGCCACCACTGCCCGGCTGTTGGCAATTTCTTATTCCATATAAGATTTGCTTTGTGGACATGAATGTATTTACAGACCTTATGCCCATGAGAGCCTAAGATTGGTTTAATATTCTGTTATTGCCACTTTGTCACTCCTATTTTTATCTAAAAGACTCTTTGTTGTAATTTTGCATTGGTTCCTACAAATTAAATGGCTGATATTGCCCCAAACTAGTTTCCATCTTTAAGGCAGATTTTTCTTTCAAAGTTAAACTAAAATAATGCTTTGTCAGAGAATACTTTTCAAAAGAACAATTCTACCTTCCTAAATACACCCCCTATACACACACACACCAGATAAAGCAATCTTTCTTCCAAGCTATTTCTAAGTGGTTCCTAACAACTGTTTTGCATTTATCACAGGAAGCAGTCATTGTTTATTTTGGCAACTTACCTATACATTCTTGAAAGAAGTCATTGGTTATGCCTGTGCCTTGCAGAATGTTTAGGCCATTCATTTCCCTCAGTGGCACCAGGTTAGTTGAATGCCTTACATAATCTCTTTAAAGTCCCTTTTCAGCCTCTGAGTCAATATCTTCACTGGTCTCTTCCTCTTCAGTTCAATGAAGAGCCAGATTTAGATATGAAAACCAGTATATGCAGTTGCTGTGGCTGCAAAAGACTCTTACAGAGAAATATGTTTTATTCTCCATTTGGTTTTCTACACATCTCATGTGCTTATCTTAATCTCACTCATTAAACAGAGAAAAAAAATTAATCTTTTCTTCACTCCCATAATAGTCCTTCAGATTTGTGAAAATAGAATCCATACACTACTTACTATTTTGTTTGTGTTTGCTTATGTAAATATTTCTGAGGCCTGGATGCATACCTCATATATGAATATGTGATTAATGGAGTTGGGGAGACTTTTAGCAGACAGAAGATTCAGTTGTCATGGTCTAGGGTAAATGGAATAACTGCTACAAATGTTGCTTATCTTCCTGCTGGCTATACTTGGTATACTCTCATGGCAATAGTAGAGGCATCCCACCCAAAAGTAATGAAAACCACCAATAAAGCACTTTCCTAGTCTCTATTGGATCATAGATGCTGACTTCCCTTTGGCAGGTAGGATCACACTATTATTTTTAAGGGGTGCAAATGAAGAATTTCTGGGACAGATAGTTTCTCAGAACTTGAGATACATGTTGATAACATCAACACAGCTGGTCACTTTAGGTATGATCTGAGGAACAAATAAGTATGACTACTGGTGTAATCAATCTACTGCTTTGTACATCACTTCCAATCTATCCTTTAAAACAAATCAGTGAATCATGTATTCTCTCTGTGTCTTTTTTTTTTTCTTAAAGTAAAAAGATATCAAGCATAGCCATGAGAAATTGAAGACATTCTACAAAGAACACAGTGGGGTTTTGTTTATTTTTGAAATTCTCATACAGCTATGTTTCAAACTGATAGCAAAGGTCTTTTGGTCAGCTGTCCCTGGAGTATCCCCAAGAGAAGCCCATGTACTTTCCAATTAAGCTGAGGTGAACTTAGCCCTGACCTGCAACTGGAGTGTCAGCACAATGCCAGAACAACCAGATATAAAATGTAAACAGCGAAGAGAAAAGTTTGGGGTTTGTTTGTGTTTTGTCTCCGGTTTTCCTAGCAATTTTTGATCTTTTCTTTCTCTTAAATCAGGTCAAACCAAGATGAGATAAGCAGAGCCATCACCAACTGTTGCTATATTCCTCCTTTGTGAGTTCCTTCTGACTTTCTCATTGGAACTTGCCTCTTAGCAGGATGTACTGCTTTAGCCAGCACACTCTGCCTTGGTGGTTTATTGAGAATACTGTGACAAGCTGCATACTATGCTAGGCTTAGAAAGTGTGGGATTGAGTAGGCCTAAATTAGTTATTTTAAGCAAATTACTATCAGACTTTTAAACTAATAACAACTGTTCATAGAAGAAAATACACCCAAGATTAATGTGAAGGACAGAGTTGTTTTCTGACATGTCAAGATGAGCTCAGAAATAAAAAAGTGCCCTTGATTTAGTACTTGAAGAAAGACTGAAAGTTTACTCCTAACAAGCAGAATAGTTATTAACTCACACATTGGAGTCAGATACTCTGCCCAACTTGCTAGAAGGTGTGTTTGTGGTAGTTGAATGAGAATGTCCCCCACGGGGTCTTATGTTTGAATACTTGGTCCCCAGTTGGAGGAACTGTTTAGGAAAGTTTAAGAGGTGTGGTCTTTTAGGAGGAAGTGTATCACTGGTGGCAGTCTTTCAGGTTTCAGAAGACTTTTGCCACCCCCAGTGTGTCTTCTCTGCCCCCTGCTGGTGAATCAACCTGCTAGCTCCAAACTAATCCTGCTGCCATGATAATGACCTGCTGCCATGGATTCTAACCTCCTTAAACTGGAATCCAATTATCCACTTTCTTTATAAGGTGCCTTGTCCATGATGCTTTAGTTGGAGTGATAAAAAAAAAGTCAATACAGTGAAGATCCTATTTTATGAATTTTATTTTTTATGAAAAAAAACAATCTTTTAGAATGAAATATAATGAATTTATGTGTAGGAGTTTGTCTAAGTGTACCCACATATAGCACTGAGTGTTGTGATTCTCAGAAAGAAATTCTCAGAGTACAGCTGTGACCACCACCATTATATTCACTTACGAAAGAAAAGTGTCAAGAGTGGTTTCAGCAGAATAATCCAGGCAGAAAGAATAGTAAGTTTAGAAACATAAAAAATCATTATGCATTAATTGGTTTTAAGAGGCAAATGAGGGCATTGAATGTAAAGTTTCAAGCTGGTTCGAGGAACATCTAAAAGATTATTTCAAAGATGAATTTGAAGAGATAGAGAGATCCCCAAGGATAAAGCACTTTCAATTCCACTTCAAAGAGTCATTTACTCAGGCATATTGGGGACTTAATGATACAAAATGGTCAACTTGATGTCATAAGAAGGCCCCCTGAACGGAAGATGGATAAACCCAAGGATTGCATATAGCTTACCATAAGTTGCAAGGGACCTAACAACAGCTTCCTCACTGGAGGGGCTTTCCAGTCACTCAGTGTTTGTAGATAAATAAATAAAAGCCTAAATAAAGAAACTTGTTCAGCTATTTATGTTAAAAAAAAAAAAAACACTAGCAAATTGGCCTATGTGAGTAGTCGGAGGCATATGTTTGGAAAATATAAGCAGGCACAACAGTCAGAGTTTGGTCACCAACTGGTTGTTAGTGGCATTAGTGGTAGTTCACTTTGCAGCACAGATCTCCATGAAAACTCTCAACGAACCAAGATTTACATGAATCACATTTTCTTTGCTTTTCTAGTGGGAAGTTTTTGATGTATTTGTGTATAATGTTGCTTAGGTAACCACATAAGATCACAGGTTTGCAAACACTTTGTAAATTTTAAAGCACTGCAATGGTGAAAGAAATTCATTCACAGTGAGTTTACTGCCTTCTAACATGCTGCTAGGAAACAGCATTAAGAAATGTCTCATCACTCACAGAGTTTGCATTCCAGTATAGTAAGAGGCCCTCTGATTCTGAGTCAGGAATTGCACAGATTGCTGAGAGTGGTGGCGCAAGCCTTTAATGCCAGCACTCAGGAGGCAGACACAGGCAGGTCTCTGAGTTGGAGGCCAGTCTGGTCTACAGAATGATTTCCAGGACAGCCAGGACTACACAGGGAAGACATGTCTCAAAAAACAAAAATTAAAATCAAACAAACAAAATTCATGAATAGAGAACTGAATTTATCTTGTGAGATGTTGTAAGGCCAGAATAACTTTTTATTATAGAGGAATCTTTGAGAGAAGCATATATCTCCCAGTGTGAAGAGGACAAATTTAAAATTTCAAATAGTTGCATTTTGGGGCTCAATGAGTGATATACTATATAAAATCTAAGATTTTAAATGGAATGTGGGACAGTCATGATGGATAATTTGGAGGCCCAGTAGAAAAATCCAATGTGGCTATTACAAACAATGCTGATATGATCATAGCTGGGCATGTGCCCTTGTGGTATGATTGAGCATTCCTTGGGTATATGTCCAAGAGTGGTATAACTGGGTCTTGGGGGAGATTGATTCCTAATTTTCTGAGAAAGCACCATATTGATTTCCAAAGTGGTTGTACAAGCTTGCATTCCCACCAGCAGTGGAGGAGAGTTCCCCTAGCTCCACATCCTCTCCAGCATGTGATAGGATGGCCAAACACCCTAAATGTCATACTAGAAATCTCATCCAATGACTGAGGGAACCGGATGGAGAGATCCACCTCCAGGCCCCAGGTGGAGCTCCAGGAGTCCAATTGGTGAGAAAGAAGAGAGTTTGTATGAGCGATAATTGTTGAGACCAAGATTGGAAAAAGCACAGGGACAAATAGCCAAACGAATGGAAACACATGAACTATGAACCAATATCTGAGGAGCCCCCAACTGGATCAGGCCCTCTGGATGAGTAAAACAGTTGATTAGCTTGAACTGTTTGGGAGGCATCCAGGCAGTGGGACCAGGACCTGTCCTCAGTGCATGAACTGGCTGTTTGGAACCTGGGGCTTATTCAGGAACACTTGGCTCAGCCTGGGAGGAGGGGACTGGACCTTCCTGGACTGAATCTACAAGGTTGAACTCAATCCTCAGGGGAGTCTTTGCCCTGGAGGAGATGGGAATGGGGGATGGGCTAGGGGAAAGGAGAGCGGGGCAGGAGCGGGGAGAACAAGGGAATCTGTGGCTGATATGTAAAATTAAATTATATTGTAAAATAAAAAATACAAAAAAACAAAAACAGAAAAACAAAGAAAAATCCAGTGTGATTTGGTAAAATATTATAAATAATACAAATGTATTTTACAATATAAACATTTGCAGGGGTTTCTAGTATAAATTATTAATCCAATGCTCACCTAGTCTCAGCTTAGTGGAATTGGGAGGGTAGGATGGAAAGATTAAGACTGTAAGATAAGTGACTGATGAGGAGTTTCGTAAAGCCCTTCGCCACTGAAGAATCTCAACCCCTTACACTTCCTTGCAGACACTATTAAAAACGTCTCAACAACCCCATGAAGTTAAACACTCTTGTTAAAGTGATCACATATTTCCAGTTAAATAATAGCCGTGGGAGAGGGCAATTAGCAGATGCGGTCAGGAGAGAAAAAGATATGTTTTCAGATGAGATTGGAAATGAGATGGAGAGTCAATGAGGCAGAAATATACAAGACTATTTTTTTCCCCTGAAGTTTCTTGAATTCTGCTACTAATGATACCTCAAGTTTCTGAGGCCTCTAATTCAAAAAGGCACTATGATCAAGGTGGTTCAAGGAGACTGAAAAATTGTTCAAGACTAATATTTGCTGAGTCCTTTCTAGATAGAGCTGTTCTTGCTCTAATCTCGAAGCATCTTCCTACCTACCATCATCATATGGGGTGCCTAATACCAAAGGGAGGAGAGACGGACACATCTGATCTTCCAGGAAGTAGGTCATCCACCTGGGACCAGAAGATAAGACAATTTGATGTAAATTCTGTTTGTGAATTCTGCAAACATGTCCACAAAGGAATTTCAGTCCTTCAGACATACTGCAGATGTCTAAAATCCTACTTGTGGCCTTTCAAGGATCTACTGTACCTATTTTAAAAAGACAAAATAAAATAAAGATCTCTTTAAGATGGTGAGGGAAAAATAAAACTGTTTCGTATTCATATGAACTTGAGGTTAAACTCTGTCCTTAAATTTACTGTGTTATAGTCTCACTATGGTTTGACTGGACACCTCTAAGCTATTGTGTTATAAGCTTTGCACCAGTTTAGTGGTCTCCAGAGACAGGGACACTGTAAAAAGTAGAAAAGGGTGGAAGTTAGTGAGGTCATTGGAGCACTTCCTTTGGAGGAACTTGTTGTAGTTATTGTGGGATCTGGTACCGGGATAGAGCAAATTGGAAGACCAAGCGTAATCACTGGATTGTTTCCTGGCTTCCTTTTCCTCATGAGATCACTCATTCTAGTACAGGCTTCTTTCACAGTGTATTTTCTATGATGTTATGATGCACCTAGGCTGTCTCACCAGAGCAGGCAACAAACTGTTTGGATTTACACTTCCACAAACTGTGAGCTAGATCAACCTTATTTCTTAATGAAACACCCAACACTAGATATGTGTTATAGGAATAACAAACACTCTGAAATGTACTTGTACATCTTTCCCATCAACATTTTTAGTAAACTAAAAACAGATAATTGTTCAATACATATTTATTTGATAATATATCTGACCTTGGACAGCAATCTCTCTCTCTCTCTTTCTCTCTCATTTTCTCTCTCCCTCTCTCATTCTCTCTTGAGTACTTTACTTAATAAAAGCCTATTAGTGATAGAGCCTGAATCATATAATAAAGGATCATGTGCAGTTCTAATTTAGGTCATAATCCACAAGAGATATCAAAAAACACATTCTCCTTCCTCTCAAACCATAAAGTTCAATACCTAAGTATACTATGTACCAGCTATGTTTTCAACCAGATTAATCACATTGGTACTTAGTTTTATTACTGATATAGAATAAAGGATGAAGGACTCTTCCATTTACCTCACACAGTTGTTGTGAAGAGTACAAGAACACGTGGGATTGGATGCATTTAGCAAATAGCAAATTCTTGTTTAAATGTTTATTATCATTATCCTTGGGATGATTTTACAGGTTGGGCCAAATTCTCATTGGAGATATATCCTTCTGTTTGGGGAACATGCACTGTGTCCATGGCAATCTTAGAGCCATTATGCTAACCCACTATGTTTTCATTAACTTAGTCTACCTCTAAGAGGCCAGATGCTTTCTAGTGAATCTAATTACATGAAGCAAAAGATCTGGAAGGAATTTATGTGGCCTCAAGGAGCATTATTGATGGGGGCTCCTTCTAAGGATGCAATTTTGGAAGTAATTTTCCATGAAATTGCTGAATGTGTGTATCCATATAAATTTAAGTTCATTTGGTACAGTTTTATTTAGCCCAGTGATCACATGGATGGCATATTTCAGTAGATATGCTATTTAGGAGAGATGGAAACACTTGTTACAGGTGTCTAGAAAATGAGTTTCAAACTAGATTGCTACATGTTTCCATGAGGACTGCCTTATCTTTCCTGTTCACTGATACAATGTTCGTTTCACTAAGTTAGAAAAGGATCTAGATTGCAAAGACATGTTTAGTTAGAACTGAAGCATGTTTTAATTCATTATGTTCTGTGACCTGCCAGACTAAAACAGTAAGTAGCTTAACAGCAAAATCTGGGGTGCAACAGGACATAGTTTTGAATTCTGTATCTGCCCTACACAGGTTGTTAGAGTAAGCTTTAATTTTTAATCCTTAAAGGGAAGAGTAATATAAGTGTTAATGGTTTTCCTCACTGTTAAAATTGATAAAGAGACAGATGGACGGACAGATGGACGGACGGACGGACAGACAGACAGATAGATAGATAGATAGATAGATAGATAGATAGATAGATAGATAGATATGAATAGGTAGATAGCTTGAATATGATATACATATTATATGGCTGATATATGTCTTTCCTGGATATTGATGCCAAATAAAGCCAAAATAAAATGTATGTATTTATACACATATTTTTTCATATGTGAACACTTTTGTATGTAGTAACCAAAGTCCATAATGCAGTGAATTAAAATGAATCTCCAAAGTTACACAAGTAAGCTGTAATATAGGGAGTAAAGTAAGATTCACGTAACCTCAGAGAAGAGTCAGTTTAGTCTCTTCTATTTCAAGAGGAGGAAACAAAGTCAAAGAGAATTTTGGATTTATATAACTAGCAGAAATCAACTCAATATCAATAAAACAATCTCATTAAAGTATGTAAAATGAATAAAAATTTCTTAATAAAAAGTAAATAAATAAATCCCCTATCCTCAAGTGTCACACAGTTCTTTTTTTCTAATTTTCATTACTTGTTTGCCTTCAGCTCATCCCTGATTCACAAATGTAGGTGATCACACTTCTGTTTTATGGAGCTCATATTCACCAAAACATTGCGTTTTCTCTCAAAAGAGTTGCGACACTAAGGTTGTTGGAGTGTTTTCTGTGCCTTCCACTTGTAGAAAGTAAAAACACCATTCTTTTTAAAGAGCATTTGCCTCTGTATATGCGTGTGTGTGTGTGTGTGTGTGTGTGTGTGTGTGTGTGTGTGTGTGTGGTGTTGTCTCTCTTGGCTATACTGCTGACAAACATTAGAAACACTTTACAAAATTCCAGGCTCCAATATCCACCATGGTAAATCAGTGAAGATCATGATGATTGTAATGATCCAAAATATATGTGTATTTATTGAAAATTCTCTATTTTGGTCCTACCACTAATGAAATCCTCTAATCCTCAACTAGAGTCATCTTGGCCAAGCTATTGTTGCTCCCCACTGTGGTTCTCTCTTATTTCTCTTACTTATTAACAAAGCAGCAAAAGATTTATGGGTAATTCCCACCTTGACTTGTTTCCAAACTAGAACACTCTACCTATCATGCTTTCTTTCCCATTCTTCAAAAACAAGTACATCTTTCTTTTTCAATACAACGTTCATCCTTTGTTTTTCTTATATGTCCTCCCCACTTTCTTCCACTAACCTGGCACATTTGCCTCATATATCCTTCTTCCAGATCTGAATCTCTCCAAGACAGCTGAGTCTCCACTGGTGACTCCAATTCGTTTACATTTGGTCATGTTTAATTATTATTCCCAATAAAATATCTAGCACTGGTAATCAGCCTGACACTCCTGATCTCAAAATTCAACACTTTCACAGGAGGAAAAATCATGAAAGAAAAAGAAAGGATGATAATGTGCTGACGAGCAAAAATGGTGGCACCTGATGTACTGAAACTGAGAAAATGTTTCTCATCTCCCTTCCCCAGGATGGAGTGTGCCTCCAGCCTTCTTGAGTTCAATGTAAAATCAAAGGCTTTTGTGCTGGCGTAGAGACACAGTATTGATAACAGAGCATCACCTTCTTTACTTTTCTTTGCTGATAGAATTACATTTCATAAACTCACAGTTTTCAGTGGCTATGTCAGAGGAGCAGTAGATGACAACTGATTCCAGGGGATCAGCCCACTAGGAAACAAAACTCTGATGGGTAAACCTAGGATAGGCAAAGCTCTGAGACCACAGACCCCAGCATGTCTCTTGCTTCTGCTGTGCCTTCACATGTTTGCTGGTGCCATCTTTCTCTAGTATCTGGCACGATGTGAATGAGTGCGGGGTGATATCCACTGCCTGTAATGTAGTGTGTTTATCTCATGGAAATATCCCATGCTAGTGGGCATTTTTATCTGTGGATTATTATGAAGATGATTTCTCCTTAAGCTATACTGTCTAATTGATAATTTATAATAAAATACTAGTTTACAAAGAGTTTTGATGACAAAAAATAAAACAAGGAAGTGTCACACAGCCAGAACACATGAGTTTCTACTGAGGATCTATATAGACTGTGGATTAGGTTAATAATTAAAAAATAATTGAATCCCAGTAGCTAAGCTAGTTTAAAATCTTTTAATCTTAATGTTGGGAGGTGTGTTCATAGGTTTTGGGGTGCATCATAGCTGAAACAAAGCTTTGAAAATAACTTAATGTTAGGATAAGCTGTTTTTGTTAAATAGCTTTGAGGTGAAAAACCCAAGAAGACAATCTAAAGTTTTAGAAAGGCACATAGTTGAATGATGAACCCTTTAAAATCAGGGAATATGAACAAAGCAGCCCAATAATCATTAGCTAATGTGCCTTTCTTGCTAGGATTGGTTAATGACCAAAGGTGATGAGTAATTTCTCATACCCATTTCTGCCCTCAATATCCTGGTTTAAAAAAAAA
>CABHPH010163239.1:0-40606 GCA_902168325.1 Peromyscus nudipes
TAAATCAATCCTAGCAAGGAACTCTATCTTTCTTTCCGGTCAGAGAGAATGATCTTCAGATCCATAGTCTTCAGCTTCACTAACTCTGTATTTTTGGGCACATCTTGTAAATGTTCTAGGCTCAGCAACTTATTAGTAAAAAAGGAAAAATAACAGTCTTACCCTCCGTAGTTAGTATTTAGTATAAACAGTATTTAGTACTGTTTCTGTCATTAAAAAAACAATGACTGATAAATTCAAGATTAATATATTGTCTTGGTTACTATCCAGTGTCAACCCAAAAGAATCTAGAATCTCTTATAAGAAAAGTCTCCAGGAGCTGTAGATTAGACTACTTGAGGATGGAATACCCACCTAAATGTGAGTGGCATCATTGAGTAGGCTGAAGTCCTGGACTGAATAAACAAGCTGAGTGTCAGCATTCATCTCTGCAAGTTTCCAGATGGTTGACACAATGTAACAAGTTGTATCTTTCTCCCACCACCACCCTCACCCCTGCCTAGCCTTGAAAAGTAGGCTGTAACTTTCAACTGTAAACCCCAAGGAAACTTTATCTCCTTTAGTTGTTTTGTTAAGGTATTTTGTTGCAGAAAGAAGATTAACTAAATCACATATGAATATAATGACCATCCAGTTGTTATTAACTGCTTTCCATTTTGCACTTAGCCTGGAAAATAAAGATAGCCTAAGAAGAGTTTTCACGTACAAGGGGTTTTATTCTACTTCCCCCAGAGTTCTGCTGGGTTCATTTGAAACCTTAAAGACTGCTCCACAGCAAGTTCAAAGGTAGTCAGTTAGAGGAGGAACTACAGTATGGTTTCTATGTTTCATATCTTTTCACTTTAAAAAATTGTTTCAAATTGAAACATACCAATAATGTTATAAACTAAAAGTAATCGCCATCAAGAAACTTGGAAAGTAGTAAAATTCTATGAAGGAATGTTACAGTACATTAATTTAATATATTTAAAAAGAAACTTAAAAAAAGAATGTTTAACTATTACACATCATATTGGCCATAATTCTTCTCATACCCATAGAATATTTGATAAGCAACTTGACATATTTTGGTCTTAGCATTTAGGGACCTAGCCCATCAGGCTGCAGAAGGCATGGAAGCCAGTGCTGTTTTTGGCTCCCGTTTACCTGAACCAGGAAACAGAAAGATTGAGTCTAAGCAGGGCCAGGTCATAATTCCTAAGACCTGCCCCCTAATAATTCACTTCCTCTAGAGAGGCCCTGCCAGGTAATAGTTGTACAACTACCCAAATCAGTGTTACACTCTCAGGACCAAGTGTTCAAGCTCAAGAGTCTATGGGAGATTTTTTCATAATAAAAACAACAAAACAAAGAGACCAAAGCTTTTCACCCCTATCATCCATAGTTTTGTGGCCATCTCACATTTGAAAAGGCATCCAGTCCAACTTCAAAAGTTTCCATTTTTTTTAAAAGTCCTAATACTATTCAAAACTCTATATCCCCTTTTAGGACTCAAAACAATCTCTTTGTTAGGGTCCTAAAGAAGTCCCACAAAAGACCACCATTCGCACATGCAATCAACAAGAGCACTTATTATCTTGAGAATAAGAGTTCCAGAATGCTGGGGCCACATAACTGACAGAAAGTCAAAATGGTGACCCTAGGAGAAGTTTACAGGCTCTTTTATATACAGCTAAAGGAATTCTAAAGGCAGGGAGATTGGCTTATGTGAGTGCCAATCATATTAGTATATTCCTGGTTGGTTAGGGCTAGCAGGGGTTATAGTTTATATAGGGCTAAGGTTATAGTTTTTCCATTTGGGGGCAAGTCTGGACAAGTCCAAGGCTCTGTCCTTATTTGTTTTTTCCTTTGAGATACTGTAGGGCTGCCTCAGGTCTGGTACATGCAGTTCTCCTCGTCCTTGCTGTTGGGGGCATTGGAGATTGATTGCTCTTTGTTCTTGGCTTCCTCAGAAACTGTACTGTTTCAAGAGGTAGGAGCTGAGGCCTAGTTCTTAACTGATTTACTAAGAGCACCTCATGGTATTGCCTGGCCTTCTCACTCTTAACTGTGTATCCTGTGAAATAAAGGACAACTTACTTCCCATATACAATGACATAAATAATATATTGTGTTGTTGGTTGTTTTTTTACTCTTTAGTCTTTTGGGAGCCTGCCACTCAGCTCCCAAATAAATCACATATGGAGGCTTATTATTTCTTATGAATGCCTGGCCTTTGCTTGGCTTCTTTTACCAGTTTTTCTTAAATTATCCCATCTACCTTTTGCCTCTGGGTTTTTTACTTTTCTTACTTTTATAATGTTACTTTCACTATTACTCCATGATTGGCTGTGTGGTTGGGTGGTTGGCCCCTTCTTTTCTCGCTCCTTGGGCTCTTTTGCTTCCCCATTCCTCTTTTTCTCCTCTTATATATTCTCTCTGCCTACCAGCCTCGCCTATCCTTTCTCCTGCCTTGCTATTGGCCTTTCAGCTCTTTATTAGACCAATCAGGTGTTTTAGACAAGCAAAGCAACACAGCTTCACATTGTTAAACAAGTGCAACATAATGAATGCAACACATTTTACATCATCAAAACAAATATTCCACAGCATAAACAAATGTAACACATCTTAAAATAGTATTCTACAGCAACTTTCCCATTCCAAAAGGGAGGAAAGGCAAATCAAGGGAAGAATAGATTAAGCAAGACTAAAGTTCACTAGGGCAAACATTAAACCATGCGGCTCTGTGTTCAACACTGGAGCATTCATGGGCTTGAAAAATCCATGCCCCCTAGACCCCCTGTTCATAGACCTCCTTTGTACAAAGATTCCCTCTTGAGAAGGTTCCAGTCAGGACCTCCAGGATCTCCTTGGAAGTTATTCAATATTTTTTGCATGCCCACCACACTGAGGTCTCTATTTCAACTTCGCTTTCTTCTGTACAGTCTCATCCACAGCTCATTCAGAAGTTCCATGAAGGGAATGACCCTGCTATACCTTTTTTCTGGTCTTAGTGACATGATGAAACTCTGGAATAATCCTCAATCAATCCTTAATGCATATTATTTTGCAGTCATACTCATGCAAATATTCCAGACATAGCTAGATTCTTTACCCCAATATAACACTAACAGCCTCTAGTCCAATTCCTCATAGTCCTACCACTAATCTAAAGTCTCATGGGTACCTCCTTTCATGTATATGGTGATATTTTATTAATATGGTATTATTTTATTTGTACTGAAATGTGATTTTATTTGCATGTTAATAAATAAAGTTGCCTGGGGTCAGAGCCAATAGCAAGCCTTAGCAGAAGCTGGGTAGTGGTGGTGCATGCCTTTAATCCCAGCTCTTGGGAGGCAGAGCTAGGTGGATCTCTGTGTGTTCAAGGATACAGCCAGCATGGAGACACATATCTTTATTCTCTCTCTCTCTCTCTTTTTTTTTTTTTTTTTTTTGTTTTTCGAGACAGGGTTTCTCTGTGTAGTTTTGCGCCTTTCCTGGAACTCACTTTGTAGTCCAGGCTGGCCTCGAACTCACAGAGATCCGCCTGCCTCTGCCTCCCGAGTGCTGGGATTAAAGGCATGCGCCACCACCGCCTGGCGACACATACCTTTAATCTCAATACCAACCATAGAAGACCTGGAGAGCTGTACAGACAGGCAGTGACGAGGAGGTCATGTGGTTGGGTTTACAACCAATGAGATGGCAGAAGAGAAAGTCAATAAAAAGGACAAACAGACAGGAAGTAGGTCTCTTGCTGAGGAGGACAGCAGTAGTGAAGGGTAAGGTTTTTAGCTCTTAGCTCTGACCTCTTGGGCTTTCATCTCTGCATTGGCTCTGTGTTTCTCATTTAACAAGACGGTTACATCTACACTTGTATGCATTTTTATCAGCCTTGTCAACATCTACACTGTCATCATAATTGCACATTTTTTCTGCTTATAGCATTCTAGAGCTTCTCCAGTGTGTACCTTTGCACTTTTCTGTATGCTTCCTACAAAACAGCTCCAGAAGCCTAAAAGTCACATGGCCAATTTATGATAGCAATGATCCACTTTCTCACTAACAGTTGTTGTATCAGTTCCTTTTCATGATGTTGCTATAGAATACATGACAAGGAATAGCTTTAGAAGGGATTTATTTTGGCTCACAGTTTTAAGGTAGACTCCATCCCAGTAGTGAAGGCAATGTTGTGGTAATAGCTTATGGTTGTATTAGTATGAAATTGTGGTTATTCCTTCATAGCTTCATGGATGAGGAAGCTGAGAGAAGGCTGGACCAGAGGCAGAGCTATAGAGCTTAAAATCTATATTCCAGTGTTCTAATTCCTTCAGCTAGCACCCATTACCTGAAGATCCCATAGCTTCCTAAATTAACAATACCACCACCACCTGCTGTGGGATGTCATTCCATATGCTGTGAATATATGTGTTGCTCTGATTGGTTGATAAATAAAGTGCTGATTGGCCAGGAGCCAGGTAGGAAGTATAGGCAGGGTAAGCAGATGAGGAAAATTCTGGGAAGAGGAAGGGCTGAGTCAGGAGTCACCAGCCAGACACAGAAAGCAAGATGTCAAGGCAGAACTGAGAAAAGTTACCAAGCCATGGCTAAACATAGATAAGAATTATGAGTTAGTTTAAATGTAAGAACTAGTCAGTAATAAGCCTGAGCTAATGGCTGAGTAGTTATAATTAATATAAGCCTCTGTGTGCTTACCTGGGGGATGTAAGTGGGAGAGATTTGTCCCAACTGCTGACCAGATGGGACATAGGAAATCTTCCAACTACAACCACCTGGGTACCATATACTGAAATTTATGAGATTTCTTCAGAAATTTGACACTCAGTACAAAACACCCATGGATCACCTGATATATTCCATGTTACCTAGTAGCTAAAAGCTAGACATGGTTATGCCTACATATAATTCTAGTTCTTGTGTTTAAAGACAGGAATATTTCTGTGAATTAGAGTTCATAAAAGTTATATAGTTAATTCCAGGCCAGACATGAAAATTAAAAGACCCTATCTTAGAAGAAAAAGGAAGAAGGAGGAGGGGGAGTGAAGTAGTTCTGCATTCTGTATAAAGAATTTGTAACATATTGACTAATAATGCAAATCCATAGAATCTTAAAATAATGATATTTACCTATATATTCTTGGAACACTTATGTTATAAGCCAATTGCCTCTTTTATTTAAGCATTAAAAATGTTAGAAAACAAAATAATATTTCTCTCACTTGTATATAAGGAAACAGACTCTGATGATTAAGTATATGGCTCAGGATCTTATAGTTTGGGAATTGTCAAAAAGGATTTGAACAGAAACATTCTGACCCCAGAGTATTAGCTCTTCAAAAACTTATTGTGCTGTTGGTTCGCTAATTTAGTTTACTGGTTAGTTATTAAGTCAGACATTTAATTTGTCATTTTTTAAAAAAATTAAAAACTAACATATAATAGATATTATAAGTTGTAACATAAAATATAAAAGAAAATCCAAATCCATGTGAGAGTTGCAAAATTAGCATTGAATACATTGCCATTTGAGGAGCAGTTTTGAAGAAAGGATACAGAGATAATTAAAAAATCTCAATAAGAATATTATAACATAGAAGTCACAAGAAGAATAAGGTTAGAGAAACAGGAAAGTATAGGGCAGGCTTGTCTGGAGAACAATAAATTATCTAATAAGAAGATGTTAAGTTAGCCATTTTCACAGAGGATTTCATAGATAAATGGTGTATTAGTCAGAGTTTGCTAAGAAACAGAAGAATGATTGTGTGTGTGTGTGTGTGTGTGTGTGTGTGTGTGTGTGTCTGCATGTGTGTGTATAAGGGGTTTATTAGAGTGGATTACTGACTGGTAATGGTCCAAATAGCCTTTTTTTGTTTCCTGACAGGAAGGTAAAGGATCAAATAGTTGTTCAGCATATGTGTAGTCAGAAGGTTTTCTGTGACCTACCTGGTCCCACAACCACTCAAACATAAGTAAACACAAAGAGGCTTATATTAATTACAAACTAGATGGCCTGTGGCTCAAGCTTCTTGCTAGCTAGCTCTTATATCTTAAATTAACCCATTTCTATTGATCTATGTTTTGCCACATGTTCCATGGCTTTTCTGGTCTGCTGGCAGGTTGTTCCTTGGGCGGCAGGCTGGTGTCTCCTTTTTTTCTTGGGAAAGAGATTGCATTTATGATCAACCCCCTTTAAATAAAAATAAACATTTATAAATACTATTTTGGAAATTTGGACGTATCTTTCCATACTGATGGATGGGGGCACTGGCAATCTCATGAGGATCCTGAGAAAATGAAGAATTATAGTCAAGTTCTGACTAGAATAGTCTGTGAGGCTGCATTGTCTGAGCCAGTTGCCTTGAAGCCATTCTGGATGTTGGATCATCTGGGCCATGGTGTCGTCATCAGAGACCTTTTAGGGAGTCTTGGCTGGTCAAACCATATTAGCCCGGAAACAATCCACAGGTTCTCATCTTTTGTGGACATGCCATTATACAGAAAAGGGGAAGTGCTATGGGATGTCTTTCTGTAGGCTGTGTATATTTGTTGCTCTGATTGGTTGATAAATAAAGCTGTTTGGCCTATGGCAAGTCAGATTAGAGGCAGGCAGGAAATCCAAGGAGAGAGACAGGAAGAGGAAAGGAGAGGCAAGAGAGATGCTGCTATCTGCTGCAGCCAGGAGAAGCAAGATGTAAAAGTACCTGTAAGTCACAAGCCACGTGGCAAAGTATAGATTTATAGAAATGGGTTAATTTAAGATATGAGAGCTAGCTAGTGAGATTCCTGTGCCATTAGGCCATATAATTTGAAAATAATATAAGCCTCTGTGTGTTTATTTGGGACCAAGCAGCTGTGGGACATGGGTGGGAGAGATTCGTCCAGACCGCAGGAACCGGGCAGGACACAGGAAAATGTACAGCTACAGTATATGGGACTGCATGTCTCAGTCATCCCAGCATGCTACTGGAGCCCAGGGGCATCAAGGAGAATGCTGGAATCCTGAAGATTGAGTTCTAACACCAGAGAAGAAATGGCTCAGGATAGGTGAACTTAACAGTGGAAGGAAGGGCAAGCAGACAGAAAATTCACAAGTTTTGGTCTTCCATGTCCTTCTATGTGAGCTACAAATTTAGAGTGGATCTTCAGACTTCAAATGATTGCAGTTGTGGGTGAGTCTCCCAACTGATTATCACAACCAAATAAACCCCTTATATCTGTTTTCAGCTGCTTGGAATTTAGTTACTTACAAATGTAGTCAAGTGTAGCAGGAGTCTTAAAAGTTCTTATTAATAAAATCAAATCTGAGGCCAGTTATTGGGGTGAAATGCTGGAAGATCAGAGAGACAGAACAAGCCACATCTAACCTCACCTGGTCAACTTCTCAGCTGATCTTGCTTCCTCAGACTGGAAAACTCTGTGTCCTCATATCCGAATGGCTCTCAGCTTAACTGCTGCTCAAAAGCCTGAATGCTTAACCAGCCAAATGTTGCTAGTTTCTGGTCCTCACGCCTTATATACCTTTCTGCTTTCTACCACCAATCCCTGGGATTAAAGGCTTACTTTCTGGGATTAAAGGCGTGAGTCACCATACTTGGCTGTATCCTTGAACACATGGATTTCTGCCTCTGGAATGCTAGGATTAAAGGCGTGTGCTACCATTGCCTAACCTCTGTTTAATATTGTGGCTGTTCTGTCTCTGACCCCAGATAAGTTTATTAAGGTACACAATATTTTGGGGAACACAATACCACCACAGTCAAGTTGACAACCAAGATTAGTCATCAGAAACGGGAACACTAAAAGGTCCATGACTTTCTAGAACTAATAAATCATAGATATACCCTGAAACATAGAGCATGTCAAAAGTACAATAAATCTAGTTCCCAAGTATTCCCTCCTTATTATCTATTTAATTCTTCTCTTAGACAGGATAATTAAGTAGAAAAAGAGTTAATAGCAGTACACATATTAGAAGTAACAGAACCTGTGACTGAGTGAAAGTTCAGTGGATTTAGATCACTTGCTAAGAAAACAGGAAGATCTCATTTCAAATCCAGAAAACTAACACACACACACAAAATCTGGGCATGGCTAAATGTCTTACTAGAGCACGGCATTGGTAGATAGAGACAGCTGGATTCTCAGAGCTTCCTAGCCAGCCCACCTAGCTGAAACAGCAATCTTCTGGAACAGTGAGAGTCACTATCTTAAAAAAGATTAAGCAGAGGGACCCTCAAGTTGATAGAGGGATATGGTGGTTGGAATGAGAATGGCTTCCATAGACTCATATATTTGAATACTTGTTTCCTGGTTGGTGGAACTCTTTGGGAAGGATTAGGGATATGGCCATGTTGAGGAGGTATGTCACTGGAGATGGTCTTTGGGATTTCAAAAGACTAGCCATTCTCAGTGACTATCTTCACACCCCCTCCTGCCCCCTGATTCCAACTTGTAGATCAATTTGTAAGCTCTCAGCTATTCCTGATACCATGCCTTCACTCTACTATCATGTCCTCTGAAACATTAAGTCCAAAATTAAATACTTTCTTTTATAACTTGTCTTGGGCATGACGTCTTATCACAACAATGAGAAGTAACCTAAATAAGGGACCTGCTCCCAAGCTTGGTGTCCTATCTGCACTTGATTGTTCTTGCTACAGATTACTAAATGATACTGACACTAAGCTAGAAGTCAGACATTTCCAGTAACCTGCACAATTTTTCCAATGTAAAAACATCATCTTGGCATATACATTAACACCATACACAGGATCTAGTGGTGCTACTCAAGCCTAAAACATCTGATCTCCTGAAAAACATGTTTGTATAGATGGGAGAGACTTGTCACATTAAGTTACAGTTTTGGGATCTGATTTTATTAAGCCACTATGTAAAACTGGTCCTAATAACATTTATTCCTTCATTAAACTTATATTTCCTGTAGGCTCACAAGGATAAGATTGTTTTTAAAGACCTTATTTTAGATGTCCTCTGTCCTGGAGCTTTTCCCTCGCTAAGGTTAAACCTATGTTACATTTGCACTGGACTTGAAGGACAATGGATTTCCAATGAGTAAGTATTGCTAACTGAAGCAGTTTTAAAAATAATAATAGATCACATACGCTTATATAGTAACAGTAATTCACATCTACTTTGAAGATAAACTATGGCAAACTCTACTGACAGGCTTCCCACATTTGTTTATTTTTCTGGGATGCATAACACTATTGCTTGAATACTCCCATACCTTAGAATAACGTGCTATAAGGTAACTTTACATTTCTAAGCATGTTGGCATGACTGAAATTCTACATAATCATTAAACATTGCTAACATTAAGTACTTCATATGGAATCATTTTTGCCAATAAAAATATTTAGACATCAAAGAAAGAGTATAAAGTTAGTAAATTGAGATTTTACTTTTTTCAGGCTGAAAATAATTTTCTAACCTCTGTATTGTGCATAAGAATCCAGTTTAAAGAATTATAATAGTCTTTGAACCAAGATAAGTGGATAATTAGACATTCACATTTTATAAGATAGAACGGAAATAGTTTGGCATACAGAAATTAAATAATCACGTTATCTTTGTGAAGGATAGCAGGTTGTTTTGGAAAGGACTGTTGTCATTCCAAATTACTGTTGGGCCAATTCACTAAGAACCTCCTGGTGTTAGGAAACAAAAGTGCAAAATGGGACTTATCTTCATAACTGTACCAACAAACACACACAACTGGTCAATCACAATACAAGAATATTTATATATTTCAATAAATAGATTAAATACTTCAGTGTACCCTGTCATTACCCATTTTAATTAGCCCTTTTCTCTTTCTTTATTGTCTTGTGTCTGTTTCTTTGACTAAAATAAGGAAATATAGTTTCCTGCTTTTCCTGCATCTGCTGAAATGCAAAATGATGTGCCCTAAACTGTTAAACAAACTCTTTATTTCCTTTTCCATTCACTTACCAAAACATGGCTGTGATGAATTTTATTTATTAATGTTTATGTCTATATGTCTATCAAGATGTATTAAACTGGAGAGCTTTTAAGTAACAGAAATTTGCTTCTCACTGTTCTGGAGGCCATGAGTTCAAATTCATTGCATCACTCTGATCAGATTCTGATAATGTCTGTTTTCTGATAGAAAGAGGTGCTGACTTTGTGTGTTTTTACATGGCCGAAACAGTCAACCCCCTGGACCTATTCTATTGAAGTCCTACTTGTGTTGATCAGGCAGGATTCCTTCACGATCTAATCACTTCATAAAGCCCTCAAGACTTAGTACTATTTTGCCAGGCATTAGGTTCTGGCATATGAATCCATTAGGAAGAAGGAGCTACATTCATATTGCAGAATTTAGGAATGAAACCAAAGAAGGTTAAGATATTATCTGTGCAGTTCACTAACATGAAAGATCACATCAAATATCTATGAGTCAGCAGTTCATTTTGACAGTTTAAATTCCTAAATCAACCACCCCTGGGCCCTGCCATTTAGGAGGCACATTCAGTGGATATAATAAGCTCCTTTCAGGTGGCCCACTGCCTTAGATGACAGACATCAAGTATTTATTATATATGGAATTCACTTGAATAAAATATGCCATAGCCTCTTCAAGAGTAATTTCACATAGAAAATGTACTTTATAAAACAAAAGCAGATGTTGCCCTTGGGGCCTGTCACACATTGCTATTTCCTTATTCATTATATAACCAGTATTACATACTTCTATCCTTAACCAATATTTCACTATGATTAAACAGTTAACCTTTCACATGCAGTTTCTAGAAAAATCTTTAAAACGTGAATTTATTTTGCAGAAGAAATGTGGATGATTCATAAAAATTAAGTTCAAGTTCTGATCTGTCTTTTTAATTTTCATTTTTATAACTTTTATTAAATTTGTTCTTTGACAACTTCATACATTCATATAACGCATTATGATTACTCTCACTCCCACGGTCTTTTATCTCCCTCCCACTCCTGTCAACTCTCCATTTTCCCTTCAAGTCCTTTGTCCTTATTTTATATCATTTCCCCCTACCCCATTTATATATTTAAATTTAACCAGATCCTTCCATGATCTGAGATTTGGAACTACCCTTTTTTGTCTAGTTGGCTTATGAATGAGTAAAAAACTGAAGAAATCAACCATTTCCCCTAAGAATTCACCAATAGCCAATAGTTCAGCAAGGAAGAGGAGGGCCCTGTAAATTCTCCTACAACCATTATTGAATGTTGAGGAGATCAGTTGGGTGCAGGCCAAGTACAGCTAGCCACAAACGCCGTGATACATAAGAGAGTATGAAAAAGATGTATGGAAACCTGCAACTTTGTGAATAATTAAAAAATATAGAAGTGCAAAAACAAGAGTTAGAAAGAAGGTATTATACATGGCTGAACAATACTTCTCCTAAAAGTTGCAGATTATTAAGCAGAAATATAGTGGCAGGTGTGGAGTGTGTCCTTACAAGTTGTTGTTCAATGAGGCCTCAGAAGCCCCCCAAAACAATCTCTTCCTTCCTTTAAATTGTCCACCAGAACTAAGTGCTATGACCTCATTGCTGAATACATCATATACATTAGTTGCAATAGATAGAAAAACCAAACTGGAAGCTTCCTTACTGTTGGCTATCTTCCATAGTGCAGAGAGATGCTATGCAGTTATCAACAGTCTTGACTAGTTCTGAACCATATGAATTGTAAAACCAACATTCTGTTACATAAAAGCTCACTGATGCAATAAGGGTATGACTGTTACAAGGGTAAAAAACAGATCTCTGATTGGATTTGGAGCCTATTCCATAAAACATAGCTCATACCAGGTACTACCAGTCCAATTAAAAACCCATGTTTGAGAAAATATTAGGTCTGAAAGACAACTTAGTGCTGTCTATTAGCTAAACTAAAATTCCTTCTAAATATTTATGTCTATTCTCATAGAAAATTATACTCTCAACATTAGTCAGTGAAGCTTCTCTTGCAATGAAGGGCCATAAATGCGGAGACTCATACTACTCAAAGTGCTTAGAATAAACGACCACTGAGAGCTCAGTCATAAGTAGATTCCCATTACCCTCTCTAACCATAAGGAAACACCATGGAAAACAGAGTGGAGACAAAGAGAGCAGGAAGCTAAGAAGATGAGCTATGAAGTGCTACCTCCCAGGTAAAATACAGCCTTTGCAATCATTCTACCTTTTTCTCATTCTGTATTTTTGGGCAAGATAGCCATACATTCAGAGTTCTTACTTTATTCTTTTCTTTCTCTCTTTAAACAAAGCAGCGCACATAGTTGAAAGATCACCAATGGAATGGGAGACATTTCAAAACCATAGGTCAGACAAAAGCAAATTTGAAAAGTATATGAGGAATTCATGTGACTCAAATAGTGAGAAATCCAATAGACAAATTTAAAAATGAACTAAAAACTTGAATAGAAATTTCTACAAGGAGGACATACAGATGATCAAAGGCTATGTGAAAAGTTGTTTGATATCACTGATATAAAAATTGAAGATGAAAAAATATAGTGAGAATATTTCACAACAATAGACTAAAAAAGTGTGTATTATAAAGTGGAAAGTTCTTATAATATTACTAGGATGCAAAGCAGTACAGCAAATGTGGAAAAATGGAAATTCTTTAAAATAAATAAGTCAATAAAAGTGAACATAATATTAAATCTACTAATTCTGTTGAGTGCTTATGCAGAAGAAATTAAATAAATGTTGATGAGATATCAGCACTTCCACATTCACTGCAATACTATTTACAGCAGAAAAGTAGCAGAAGGCATTTAAATCTTTATGGACACATGAAGAGAGAAGAAAATGTGGTTGTAACCACATCCTATGGTATATCATTCAACCTGATAACATTATGTCAGCATGGAGGAACTTGCAGAACATTGTGCTAAACAAGTCAATCATAGAAGTTCAAAATTGAAGATTCAACATATAGGATGAATATAGAAGTGTCACATTTATAAAAGCAAGGCCTAGGACTATATGGAAGGGAAATTAATCACTATTCTGTGAATATTTCATTCTAAAAATCTGGTATACAATATTTTGCTTACTTTAATATCTTGTATTATACACTTGAGACATAATGAAGTGGAACTCATAGAACATATTCCTGCCTCCGTAAAATGAAGTTTAAAAAATACAAAAAGGATGAAGAGATAGCTCAGTTGTTATACTGCTTCCCATGTTAATCCTGCTATATAACACCAGTAGCACAGACACTGAGAGAAACAATCAATCAATGGGACCTCTTGAAACTGAGAAGCTTTTGCAGAGCAAAGGACACAGTCAACAAGGCAAAGCGACAGCCTACAGAATGGGAAAAGGTCTTCACCAACCCCACATCTGATATCAGAGGACTGATATCCAGAATATATAAAGAACTCAAGAAATTAGACATCAAAATGCCCAAGAGTCCAATTAAGAAATGGGCTATAGAACTAAACAGAGAATTCTCAACAGAGGAAACACAAATGGCTGAAAGACATTTAATGAATTGCTCTACATCCCTAGTTATTAGGGAAATGCAAATCAAAACAACTCTGAGATACCACCTTATGCCTGTCAGAATGGCTAAGATCAAAAACACTGAAGACACCTTGTGCTGGAGAGGATGTGGAGTTAGGGGAACTCTCCTCCACTGCTGGTGGGAATGCAAGTTTGTACAACCACTTTGGAAATCAATATGGCGCTTTCTTAGAAAATTGGGAATCAATCTCCCCCAAGATCCAGCTATACCACTCTTGGGCATATACTCAAGGAATGCTCAATCATACCACAAGGGCACTTGCTCAGCTATGTTCATATCAGCATTGTTTGTAATAGTCAGAACCTGGAAACAACTTAGATGCCCTTCAACTGAAGAATGGATAAATAAAATGTAGTACATATACACAATGAAATACTACTCAGCAGAGAAAAAAACAACAACATCATGAGGTTTGCAGGCACATGGATGGATCTAGAAAAAATCATTCTGAGTGAGGTAACCCAGACTCAGAAAGACAAACATGGTATGAACTCACTCATAGGAGGATACTAGATGTAAAACAAAGATGACTAGACTGCTACTCACAACTCCAGGGAGGCTACCTAGAAAACAGTACCCCAAGAAAGACACAGGGATCTCCCAATGACAGAGAAATGGATGAGATCTACATGAACAACATGGATGTGAGTGGGGGTAATGAAGGGCAAGGGTCGAGGGAAAGAGAACTTAGGGGAGCAGGAGATCCCAGCTGGATCAACAACAGAGAGGGAGAACAAGGAATAAAAGACCATGATAAATGAAGACCACATGAGAATAGGAAGAAGCAAAGTGCTAGAGAGGCCCACAGAAATCCACAAAGATACCCCCACAATAGACTACTGGCAAGGGGCAAGAGACAGCCCAAACTGACCTACTCTGGTGATAGGATGGCCAAACACCCTAATTGTCGTGCTAGAAACCTCATCCAATGACTGAGGGAACCGGATGCAGAGATCCATGGCCAGGCCCCAGGTGGAGCTCCAGGAGTCCATTTGGTGAGAAAGAGGAAGGTTTGTATGAGTGACAATTGTTGAGACCAAGGTTGGAAAAAGCACAGGAACAAATAGCCAAATGAATGGAAACACATGAACTATGAACCAATAGCTGAGGAGCCCCCAACTGGATCAGGTCCTCTGGATAAGTGAGACAGTTGATTAGCTTGATCTGTTTGGGAGGCATCCAGGCAGTGGGACCGGGTCCTGTACTCAGTGCATGAGTTGGCTGTTTGAAACCTGGGGCTTATACAGGGACACTTGGCTCAGCCTGGGAGGAGGAGACTGGACCTGCCTGGACTGAATCTACCAGGTTGAACTCAGTCCTCAGGGGAGTCTTTTCCCTAGGGGGCATGGGAATGGGGGGGGGGGCGGGGGGGAAGGGGGGGGTGGGGTGGGAGGGGGGAGAACAAGGGAATCTGTGGCTGATATGTAAAATTAAATTAAATTATAAAATAAAAAAAGATAAAAAAGAAAAAAAAAGTAAATGGCTCCCAAAGGGAGTGGCACTCTTAGGAGGTGTGTCCTTGTTGGAGGAAGTATGTCACTGTAGTGGAGGTCTTTGACATTTCTTTTATTCGTTTCCTACAGTGTAACTTTCAGTCAACTTCCTGTTGCTTGGAAGGTGTAGGACTCTCAGCTATTTCTCCAACACCTTATCTGCCTGCACACCATCAAGCTTCCCATAATGATGATAATGGACTGTACCTAGAAACTTCAAGCAAGCCACCCCAATTAAATGTTTTGCTTTACAAGAGTTGCCATGGTCATGGTGTCTCTTCACAACAATAAAAACCCTAAGAGACTGCGCTATTGCTATGATAAGCCTGACCATGTATTTCTTTGGAGAAATTTCGACTTAAGTACTTTGGGTTATGAAAGAAGTGAAATGGAATAATAAGCAGGTTAAGCTCTGCTAAATGGATCCTTCTAGTAGGAGTATGGAAGACAGTGGTGATGAGTGTGATTTGGTAAACTGTGAGGGGATGCCTCAAGAGGTTTCAGAGGAGAAGAATTTTAGTACGTTGCCTAGAGATTGTTCTTGTAATACTTTGATGAAGAAAGTAGCTGAATTTTGCCCTTGTCCAAAGAGTCTGCCTGAGGCTAAAGTGAAGAGATTTGGATTGATTCCTTTTGCAGAATAAAATTCAAAACAGCATAATATAGGCTCTTTCATGTGGTAGTTAGTGATAATTCAAATGAAGATTTATAATGGAAAGAGGCAAGCTAAACATAGCAAATTACAAAATAAAGATTTTGAGAAGAAAAAGAGAATCAGGAAGTAGAATAGAACTAAATTCTGTGTTCAAGGCAATAAATGGATTGAGATATGGAACAAATAGCCACCCAGCTAAGTTTCCATATTTTTTGGAATTTAAGGAAGGCTTAGAGCCAAGTGTGGTGGGGCACACCTTTAATCCCAGCACAAGGAAGTGAGAGACTGGTAGATCTCTGACTTTGAGTTTCTGTGAAGCTGGGAAGCTGTGATGGTGAAGCATGGATTGCCTTGGAGAACTCAGTATGTTAGAGATGTCAGAGTCATGGGATGCCTGCCAAGGTGAGCTGCTAACAGGAAGTGGAACTAGCCCAAGAGAAAGAAATGTGATGCAGTCAACAATGCTGAATCGAGTTAGTGATCTGACAAGCATTTTTGACATAAGACATAGAACTACAGAGTTTGGAGTTTGTCCAACTGGTTTTCATTTTTGCTTTGATATAGTATTTCCTTACAATGCTCCTTTCACTGCATTTTGGAATGGTAATGTGTATCATGTGCCATTATATGTTGAAAGTATGTGATCTGCCTTTGGATTTTGACTTTTACAGGGAGATTACAGTTAAGAGATTGCCATGCATCTCAAAAGAGACTTCAAATTTTGAAACAACTTTGAGACAGTGACACAGTAGGGGGCCTTTTGAAGTTGCATTGAATTCCTTTTTTCGCATTATGCTATGGCTATAAGCCTATGAAGGCCATGAAGTGGAATGTGGTAGTTTAAAAGAAAATGGCGCCCTCAGGGAGTGGCACTATTAGAAGGTGTAGCCTTTTTAGAGAAGGGTATAACTATGAAGATGGACTTTGAGGTCTCTTTTGCTCAAGCTTCTCATGATGTAACTTTCAATGGTCTTCCTATTGCCTGCAAGATGTAGGACTCTCAGCTATTTCTCCAGCATTACGCCTGCCTGTATGCCACCGCTTGTCTTAAAATTGAAAACAAGAGTTACAAAAAAGTGTTTGGGGTCCTTGAAAACCTTCACTCATGTGGCCTGCTGCTTTCCTTCATTGTATTCTGACTAGTTGTTTTGTTTTAAATTAAGTTTTGTGGTTACTTAGCAAATGTTATACACCCTATTTCAATTCTTTGCATAAGAGGTCAAGGATTTGGAAACACTCATCCCAGGTATTGACCACCTGGAATGATAGGAAAGCCTCTGGGTATGCTTACCTTTGCCATAATTTTAGCTGAAAGAAAAAGGAAAAAATATTTTGAGGGAGCATTAATAAAAGTATTTACATAACTTTCTTGACAGCTCAAAAAGAAGAAAACACCAGCCCTGGAAAACTGTAATAATTTCTACCCTTGCACCCTCTCTAATATCTATCTGTTTGTACACAAATCCGTATCAAACCCAGGGTGGGGAGTGTCTGATGAGTACAACAGAAAGCCTCTCCCAGGACAAGAGTTAATATTAGTTGGTACCAGTAAAGAAATAAATAGAATAAAATAATGTGTGCCAGATGTCTGGCACATTAATATTTTGAGATAATAAAGCTACTTAATGGGAAAATGTGCATGTTCATTTTTGTTTGTTTGTTTTCATTTATCTTTCCATAATTGTCATCAAGGATGAAGCATACAACCAGCTTAAGGATACTTTATGTTTTACATAAGGGTTTCTTAAGATTCCTTCCCAAATAGGATGTGGCAAGAAGAATTCTATCTGCACACTTGGAAGAGAGTTCTCAACAGGGATTTCACCGTGTTTGTATTCTGATCTAATACTCCACTCCCTCCACAACTAAGAAAAATAAAAATAAGTTAATATGAAAGAATTGTGTGACATATATATATATATATATATTCTAAATATAACCATTTTAATCTCCATAATTTTACTTGTATGTATGTTCTCAGGGCTGACCATTTTGGTATTGGTCAACCAATTGGTGTACTCTTCCCTGGGAAGACTATTTCTCAGCATTCCTTAGTAGCCAAGAATTCTTTGCTGATGAGGCTTCATGGTCTTTCCCTTCCACATGTAACAGTTAGTAAAAAAGAGATGATGAATTTGAAAGAGACCAAGGAAAAGGATGTGGGAGAGTTTGAATGGAAGGGAAAATCATATAATTATATTATAATCTCAAAAATAGAAATAATTTTAAAAGGAAAAGAGAAATATCTGTCTCACCAAGCCATTCTCACTGTTAAGTGACAATGCATCAGAGCTTTTAGTGACATGTAAGAGACAAAAGAAATATCCTGAAAATGGACATTTTTGTCTCTTTATATAACTATTATCATCATTTAAAAATGGGTATCAGAATTAATCAATTTTGTACTTTTAAAATGTTAAATGCCGAAATCTTCTAACTTTTCAGTAGATATAAAAAAATCTAAGGTTGTTAAGATGGTTCAGTAGTAAAGTCCCAGGCCATTTAGTTTGACCATCTGGGTTAGAACCAACTCCTAAAAATTAATCTCTGATCCTCCTTCATATGTGCACTCACACACACACATACATATGATATACATACAGTAATAATGATGTTTTCAAAAATTGTGAAAAGAAAGACACACAAAAACATTGTGTGTTAGAATCAGTGGAACCTTGTCTAAATCCAAGTCAAGAAGTTCAGCCTAGCAGTCTATAGATACTGCAAGTACATCTTAGCTAAAGTTTCTCTTGAATTATGTCTTCATGGCCCAATGAAGAGCTCATAGAATTTCTTTTTTCTTTCTTTTCTTCCTTTCTTTCTTTTTCTTTCTTTCTTCCTCTCTCTCTCTCTTTCTTTCTTTCTTTCTTTCCTTCTTTCAGATAGTCATTTAGTTTTATTTTTTCCATTTTTTAATTGAAAATATATTCTTCTCTCATACAACAAATTCCAATCACAGTTCCCCTTCTACCACTTCTCCTAGCTCCCCTTACACCTCCCTTCTCCTCCAGATCCACTTCCCCGATGTCCTCATCAGTAAAGTTCAGGTCTCCAACAGACAACAGAACCAAATAGACTGTACCAGAAAAAAAAAAAGTTCCAGTGCCACATAATAGCCAAAACACTAAATATACAGAACAAAGAAAAAATGTTGCAAGCTACAAAAGAAAAATGCCAAGTGACATATAATGGCAGAACTATTAGAGTTATACCTGAATTCTCAATGGAGATTCTAAAAGTCAGAAGGACCTGGACAGATGTCCTGTAGACTCTAAGAAACTAAGATACTAGAAGGAAAATTCCAACCGAAGGAGGAGGTTAACTACAGCCATGCAAACACAGGTAGTAAATAATTTCATATCAGCAAAACCCAAAGAAGGGAAACAGACACACATACACCCACACACACACACACACACACACACACACACACACACAAACACACACACACACACATATACACACGCTACCAAAACCAACATCAAAAACACAATAAGAGAAATTATCTTAGTTTGGGTTGTTATTGCTGTGCAGAGACATCAGGACCATGGCAACTCTTATAAACAAAACATTGATTGGAGTGGCTCACTTACAGTTTCAGAGGTTCAGTCCATTTTCATCATGACAGAGAGCATGGTGGCTTTCATGCAGATGTGTTTCAGGAGCTGAGAGTGCTACATCTTACAGGCTACAGGAAGTCAACTGAAAATCACACTGAGGGAAGCTTGAGCTAAAGAGACCTCAAAGCCCTCCCCCAAAGTGGCACACTTTCTCCAACAAGGCCACATCTCCTAATAGTGCCACTCATTTGGGAACCATTTTCTTTCAAACCAACCGGAGAAATTAGCAGTCATTGGTCATTAACATCTCTTAATAGCAATGAATTCAATTCACCAATAAAAACTTACAGGTTAACAGAATGGGTATGAAAACATAACGTATTCTTTTGCTACATACAAGAAACACACCTTAACACCAAGGATAACTATTACCTCAGAGTAAAGGGTTGGAAAAATATTTTCTAAGCAAATGGACCTAAGAAGAAAGCTGGTGTTGATATTCTAATACCGAACAAAATAGACTTTCAACCAAAATTAATCAAAAGAGATGGAGAAGGATATTTCATACACATCAAAGGAAAAATACACAAAGAGGATATTGAAACTCTTAACATTTATGCCCTAAATGCATGGGCATCTACATTTGAAAAGAAACATTACTAAAGCTTTAATCACACATTGAACCTCACACATTAATTTTGAAAGAATTCAGTACTCCACTCTCACCAATGGACAGGTCATCCAGGCAAAAGGAACACTGGCAAAGAACTTTCAGTTATTTTGGAGGAGAGATTAACAACAAATGTCCCCAGAGCAAGAGACTTTAGTTTATAGAAAGAACTACTTGGATTCTCTCTCACATAGTAAAAGGGACACCAGTTTCTGGAGCCCCTACACTCTATATTGATGCCCAAAAGGATCAACAGCTGCCTAGAGACATTGGACAGTAGAAAAAAAAACTGCTAAATTAAATCAGCCTGTATATTTTAAAGATGTGTTGACCTCAGAATATAAACCAGTAAATGTGTTACCTTGGGGAAGAAGTTTTGCCTTTGTTTCTACAGGACAGGAAAAGCTGTGGACTGTTGGTAGAATTTTCCTGTGCTAGCAGTCATTCTCGAATAACCACTCAGAGTCTTAATATTATGTATAAATGCTGAGCCTATAGCTCAGGCTTATTACTAACTAATAGCTCTTACAACTTAAATTAACCCATTTCTGTTCATTTATATATTGCCACCTGGCTCATGGCTTTACCTGTCCCCCAGCGTGTCTTTCTCACTCTTTTTTTTCCTGGCAACTCCACTGACTCCACCTTTCTTCCTCACAGAATTCTCTCTGTCAAACTGTCTTACCCAGTTTCTTCCTGTCCAGCTATAGGCCAATCAATTTTTAATAAACAATGGGAGTAATACAAATTAAAATTAAAAGTACCAACAACCCAGCCCGAAAAATAGAATAAAAATGTCAGAATTCAAATTCCTTCTTATAGGAGGTTCCTTATTGGAGGTTATGTGATGATACTTTCTTCTCCAAGCATCAGCCATTTCTAAGCTCATTTCTCAAGATACTTTGAACCACTAGGTTTCTGTTATTATGACATGGATTTGAAATTAAGCAAGCTGTGACAAGTGACTGATGTTTAGATATTACCTTTAAAAGTGAGAAAAACTTATGAACGTTATGCAAATCCTATAACTATAACCTGCTTCTAAGTTGGTGAACATTCTAGCTTAATATGAATGAAAAATAATAAAAATAATAAGCAAGTGTGATTAAGGCAACTCAAGGATGACACTCAAATATGTTTTGGGTTCCAAAGTCTTATGAAATATGATGGCATAGAAAAGATGATGGATTTTTATATTATTCTCCAATCAAAAAATTCAGTGAAGAGAGGAAAAAAAGACTAACAAGACCCTCTGTAGTGTCAGAACAATAGGGCCTATCACTTCGGGGTCCTTACTCTAGACATTAAATGTAAAGAGTTGAACCATCTCCCTGAGAGATGTTTGTAAGTCCCAGCTCCTACACATACAGTCCTTACTCTAACATGACTAACCTGAAACTCAGGACTTTATAATCTTGTTGAAATGAGGCTATTGTCAGTTAGAAAGGGCCCTAACCCAGGGTGACTAATGTCTTCTCAAGAAGAATAACCACAAGGATGATAGACAGTCGAAGTGATTCCAAAGAAGTAAAAGTGATAACAGCCAACCAACCTTTCAGGCTATTATATTCTCCAGAAGTAAGGGTAAGCAAAGGAATCTACCTATTAACCAGAGGACATAGGCTTCCTGATACCTTAATTGGGGAATTTTTAAACTTCTTGAACAGGAAAACAATGGATTCCTGTTTTTCAGGATTCTGAGTTTGTAGCATTATGTTAGGGCAGCCATAGAAAACCTACATACTAAATAAAACAGAATATAATGGAGGAAGTTTCCCTGCAAGAAGTATATCTCATGAGGTAAGGTTTAGAAAGCATACTTTACTACTGTTTGCTTAAATCATCAAAAGAAAGAAAGGAAGGAAGGGAGGGAAGAAGGAAGAAAGGAAGAAAGGAAGAAAGGAAGAAAGGAAAGAAGGAAGCAAGGAAAGAGGAAAGAAGGAAGGAAGACAGAGAGCAAGAGAGTGAAAGAAAGAAAGGAAGGAAGGAAGAAAGAAAGAAAAAGACAGGAAGAAGAAAAACAGCAAGGAAGTAAGGAAGGAAGAAGAAATTTATACACAATAGGTCTTCATAACAAAGTAAGAAAACTCTTCATGTACTTCAGAAATATAAAAATATAAAGATAAGCATAACCTAGAGACGAAATACTTAACTGATTTAGAAGTAAATATAAAACTTCCATTTGGCAACATTGCTTATAGCTTTTTCCTATAATATTGTCATGTTCATTTTTCGATAGTTTTGTACATGTGTATGTAATGTGTTTTGATCATGTATCCCATTACCCTAGTTTACTGAAACTAAACATGCCTAAGCTATTTGTATGGCAACATACACATTATTCTCATTCTAGTATTTCATTCAAGTCACTATGAGAGTGAAGAAACAAGCATGGCACAGCTCAGCCACATCTTCATACTCTGAGAGATAACACTCTCCAGATATTAAACAGCACAATGCCTGCACAGAGAGCCTGGCCAGCTTGTCCAGTGCCAAGATTGTGGGCCACAATCTGGATCAACTGAGGAGCTGGCAGATTGTGGAGACTATTTCTTGGCAACAATAATTTTGTTTGCCTACTAATACTCCACATTACATCAGAGATGAAAGCTCTGATTCCAGTGCAATGAAGTCCAGATTTACGGACACGAAATGTGCAAAATATAATCCCTAAAATTCCATAGAATAAATACAGCTTTTTGCATTATTCTGCTTATATGGTTAAAAATAAGGTTGAGTAAATTTGAATAATTTAAATAAATCTTCATGCCTTTAAGGGCTCATGTTTTTCTACTTGAGTATGACATTAAACACTCATTAAAAATGACATATTACTCATATGCTCATCAGCGTATTTAATTGCACCCCATCTACAAATAGGTTGCTAGTAGGTGTGATGCCTGATCAAGCACCAAATATCAGTTACAGAGAAGTAAATGAAGCAGTGTCTTTCCTTCTTCCTTCATGATATATATTTGGTTTAGAAAATAGTGGAATTTCTTAAAATCTATAATAATAATAATTAATAATAATAATAATAACAGTCTTCACAGAATCATTTCAAATTTCAAAATCTAGAATAGTTGAAAATCTATAAAATAATTTAGCAATTTTATGTTTTGTGAATTTTAATCATTTCATATACTTTTAAATTTGAAATTAGAAACATATTTAAAATATAATTTGTATTAAAATTATATGTTCTCCATATTTTGTCACTTTTAATAATGGCTAGTGTTGATAATAATCTGTAAAATATTTCAGATATGCCTGTACATACAAAAAGATGTATATCTACATATTCATATTTATATATGTATTTATGCAAATACAGAAGCAGAAAATTTTTATGCTATAATATATAATACATCTTAGATCAAGTATAAGACCTGCTGTGGGATGGTCTGTATGTCAAACATGTTGCTTATTGATCAATGAATAAAACACTGATTGGCCAGTGGTCAGGCAGGAAAAAGTATAGGCGGGACAAGGAGGAGAGAATTCTGGGAAGTGGAAGGCTGAGGAGACACTGCCAGCCGCCGCTATGACAAACAGCATATGAAGATGCCGGTAAGCCACAAGCCATGTGGCAAGGTATAGATTTATAGAAATGGATTAATTTAAGATATAAGGACAATTAGCAAGAAGCCTGCCATGGCCATACAGTTTGTAAGCAATATAAGTCTCTGTGTTTACTTGGTTGGGTCTGAGCGGCTGTGGGACTGGCGGGTGAGAGAGATTTGTCCTGACTGTGGGCAAGGCAGGAAAACTCTAGCTACAAAGACCTATTAAGGAGGGTTATCATTAAAGAGATTTATCTATTAAGTATATATAATATGTCTATATAAATATATCAATTTATTCATTTTTATCAAGTGTTTTTATGTTGTATATTTCATACTAGACAGATGTTTCTAGACTCTTTTATAGTTAATCTGATATTAACAAAAAATGCAAGATGCTATTGTTTATGTTCCTTGTTACCTATGGTTCACTCAGAAACAAATTCCTAATCAAAGAACTATTGAGTATCCCTCAGGACTTGACAATACACTAGGTATTTGAAAACTGAAAACTATAAAACATGTGTTTAGTTATTGTTGAGTTGAAATTCTGAGTGGTCCATTAGGCAGAAGAGAGTAACTTGTTTAACAGTTACCCCCATGGTAGATGATCATTCTGAAAGTCAGTGTGTATTTGAATTTGAGGAATGTGTGTATTAGATGATGGTCTACTAACTTTTTTAACATTACAAAAGTCTATTCTTCAATAAAGATTTAAGACACTATCTTAAATTACCTGCCATGTTATTTACAGCACAAGGTATAAATAATTCTGACCAATTCATTATATCAGCTGAATGATGATCAAGTGATTGATCCATGTGACTCATTATATAGGGATGACTGTTAAGTCATTTCATCCCTATATAACAAGTAGGTGACCTGAAATTTAAATTGTTAAATTACTGAAAAAATTATAATAAAATTAGTGTTAGTAAAAATAAGAGAATGTTCCAATATTCACAGTAAAGAATAGATATATAAAGATGACAAGAGAGAATACTCATTAGGTTGCCAAACAGTGCAACACAAAAGAACCAGAATATATAGTCACAATAATAAAGGAACTGTTACTTGATAATGAAAGAAGGACTCAGTTAATGGCCCTTGCCAGTGTCCCCAGTTCTAACTCTTATTGTAATAATAACTCTATCAATTATAGTGCATACCAAACACAAGTATTTCATGCTAATATTAAATAAGTTATGGTAATATAAACTACTAAAATACAAAATTTTGAAATATTAGTAGTTCCAAAGTAAACACTAAAATTAATAATTCATATAGAGTTAATAGTCATTTTAGCAGAAACTACATCTGACTTAGTGATAATGGTGACTTTAGTGGATATGTAAATAAAATGGTGGTCTTTGTGCTCTGCACAGCCCTGTTTGTAAATACTGTAAGGAGGGAAATTTGTGTCAAACAGAGTATTCGGACAAAAGTTTATGTTACAAAACTGGGGAATGGTCTGCTGAGGGTGCATTCCTGTAGTCCCAGCACTCAGGAGGCTAAGGATCTCTCTTTTAAATTCTCAGTATTTTCATAATAAGGGTCAAGCTGTCATTACTTATTAACAAATTATTTGATTCAGCAATTCTGTGGGGATGATTTTCCCCTTTTTATTGTCTCACTTTTTTGTATTAGGAGACAATATTGGTTAACTTTTAGTGTGCCATAATCTAGAATAAATTGGTACATCATGCTGTGGGATGTCCTGTAAGGCAAATGTGTTGCTAATAAAACACTGATTGGCCAGTTACTAGGCAGGAAGTATAGGCGGGACTAACAGAGAGAATTAAAAGAACAGGAAGGCGGAGGGAGTCGCTGCCAGCCGCTGCCAGGACAAGCAGCATGTAAAGATGCCGGTAAGCCACGAGCCATGTGGCAAGGTATAGATTTATAGAAATGGATTAATTTGAGATATAAGGACAATTAGCAAGAAGCCTGCCATGGCCATACAGTTTGTAAGCAATATAAGTCTCTGTGTTTACTTGGTTGGGTCTGAGCGGCTGTGGGACTGGCGGGTGAGAGAGATTTGTCCTGACCGTGGGCCAGGCAAGAAAACTCTTGCTACAACATCACCCAAAATACTTTCTCCCTTGAGCATCTAAAGAGAAAAAGTTATTAAGGAAACATTTAAAAAGAAAAGAAGGAAACATAGGACAGCAAAAGGAAATGTTATGCAAAGTGCTCGCTTGTACTTGTTAATTAGTAGTTTTTCCTGAAGGTAAAACTGCATAACTATTTTTGAACTGTTTTATAAATGCAGAATCATTTCCAGAGGCACTGAACTTTTATTTACTCATCCAAAAATGCAATCCAAAGTGTGAGTATTTTTGTGTGTCAGACAAGGGAGTGATTGGCATCTAGAAGTCAGACTTCTGGACGATTTTGTTCTTTGAAACCCTGGGACAAATCCTGGCCGACAGGTACGTGATAAACACATAAAGTAAAAAAAAAAAAAAAAAAAGTGGAGACTATGTGCCATTACATGATAATAGATCATAGACTTTCAGGCTTTTCAGAACATCTTAAAGATGTTCAAGCTTACTGCTTTACATCATTATGCTATATAATTATCAACAAAGGCAACTATTTTTAACATTGTTGAACAAAAATAGTTGTCTTAATTGATGGCAATATTTAAAATAGAGTAACTCAGGTGCAAAACCCTGAGTTGTTATTTAGTAAAGGAAAATATATTGAAAGTTCAAGATTATAAATGAGTGATTTTTTTTAAATAATTCTCACGATGTCTGTACAAAATGTACAAAATACAACCTCTCCTCCCTCCCCTCTGTTTTTGTTGTTGTTTTGGCTTGATTTGGTTTGGTTTTTGCTTGTTTGTTTTGAATTTTTGTTTTGTTTTGATACGGTGTCTCATTATGCATCTCTGGCTGTCCTCAAACAATGTAGACCAGCTGGCCTCTGATTCATAGAGATCTGCCTGCCTCTGCCTCCAGTGCTGGTATTAAAGGTATGTTCCACTACTGAAAGACTTCCTCTCTCTGTCTTTTTGTATTCCTTAAGTATCAGTGAGGCACAAAAAGACAAACACAAGGAAATCTAAAAATAAATAAATGAAATAAATCCTACCTAAGAGCCCCCACATAATAGAATTAAGGACAAACTGTTACACACACATACACACACACACACACACACACACACACACAGAGAGAGAGAGACAGAGACAGAGACAGAGAGACAGAGAGACAGAGACAGAGACAGAGACAGACAGAGAAAGAGAGAGATGACCTTCTAGGGAAGGATCATTGATCAACACTATTTCTTTGAGAAAAAAGAAATTGAGATATGCAGATCATATTTCAGCACCTTTCCCAAGTCAGATATTAGATCCAAACGTTGATCATCTTGAAAAAATGATTTTCGAAAAATTGAAATAACATTAAAATTTTAATGTTATGTTATATAAAGTAGAACATAAGTAGCTGAGCATGGTAACTCATGCCTATGGTCCCAGCATTTGGAGACTGAGGCAGGAGCACTCCCAAGATCTTGACTATCACATCAGCAGTATATACAGTAAGACTAACCTTCTAAAATAGTAGTCATGTTGGAACATATAGACATGTCAATGAAACATGAAGGATTTATTGATTTTTTCAATGAGTTACAAGGGACAGTAATAAAAATTTTGGAAGTTGAGAGGGTTTATCTTACAGACTAAACACAAACACAGGTATTTGTTTTAATCATGGAGGATAAAAAGGACAACATATATCCATTTTACATTATAACCATATCATTTCGGGACTTTTAAATAATTTTTCACAATGAAGGCTTTGGAAGTATTTCAATGACATATGTTGGAAAGTGATAATTTTTTTTCAATTGAAAAATACATAGAAATTGTATTTTCTCCTTTCAGCATGGATTCAATACTTTCCAAAACTTATAAAAAGGTGGAATTGCAGCTCAGTGGAAGTGCTTGCCTGATGTGCCTGAGAATCTGGGTTTAATTCTCAGTTACAAAAATATAAATCAAAGCAAAACCCCAAATCCAATGAAAGTAAAACAACAACATTACAATGTAGGCATTACTCCACTAAACTATTATGGATCTGTTAAAAGCAGCTGTTTTATGATTTTTAACACTTTCTCCATTCTCTGCCTTACTAGCCAGATATACTTGTTTTTTCATTTTTTGAACTGTGCATATTTTGTTAACTGCTTTATATGTTTATGAGCTTCTCAATGACTGAATTCAACAGTACAGCAAATATCAAAATATTATTTTTTGCAAATTAATACAAGTATAGTAATTCATTTCATACACCTAGAAAATTGAAAAATGCTGTTTTCTGAGCCAAAGAGCCATTACTATATTCATCAGAAAGAATGGTAATATCTAGGAGTCACAACAACTGATATCTCAGCCAGTACCCTCCAGTTTTCCTGTCACCTATCTATATTGGTCTTGTAGTCTCAGGAGGTGAGAGAGTATATTAATTGACTGTGCAAAGTTGACTGAACGGTGATGGTATCTAAGCAGTGGACAAGTAAGTCACCATCCATGCTGGGGTAAGACTTTTTGGTGGTAAGGCTGCTATGAGGTCACCCTACTTCCTCACACATGCTCTGACAGTAATTCCAAAAGACTCAATGTTGGGACAAGTTAGACTTCCATGAACTTGTAATTTGGTCTATCATTGAGATGAATAGACTTGAAATTCTGAAGTTTATTTTAATTGTTTAAGGCTAGGACTTTGTGATAATGTATAGGAGGAAAATTATTAATAGCTGTTAATAATTCAATTAAACATTGAAGGTTATATACTAAGATAATACGAATAACTCTTACACTCTCACATTATTAAAGGTAAGGGTCAAATAACATTTGGTAATGATATATTAGGAAATTGTGTTCTGGATAGCATTGAGGCTAGAGAAGGAAGTGCACCTTACAGGGCCCTTTTCACATCAGCATTATTGATTTTCATTTTAACATAAGCTTTTCAAGAGCTCTACTTCAAAACTATAAATCAAAGAAAGGTATACAAATCATCTATATTCTTACTAAGTGAAAAGAAGATGTGATATGATTTAAAAGATCAAGGTAGAGATGTGTAAGCAGGATTCTTACTATTAATCATCCAAAGCAAACTTTATTATTTGTAAGCTATTGGATTTTAAGAAGCTGAGGTGTGTTTTTTCTCCCTCAGCAACATGGATTAGATTTACATGGTGTCATAAATATTGACAGCATTATGTTGGGCATGCATTCTGATTTCTCTTTCTTCCTAAGAATCCTGTAAAATAAGGATTATAGAAACATACTTGGGTTGGAAGCACCCAGGGGTTGAAATGATGGAACCAATGACTCTATGACTATTAAGCTGTTTTCATGCTGCTAAATATTTTGCATAGCAGTGGGGAACGGAGGTACAAAGGACTGTCTCAGCATCCTTTGCTGCAAGCCTATTTTCCCAGTGATTTGTATAGACATTAAGGTTAACAGGTATTAGAGTTAGTTTTCTTGTGTTCTACAAGAGACTAGGCAGTGCATAAAAATGTAAATGCATTTTTATAATTCCAAATAGTGTCTGAAGCAGAAGAGAGCAGGCAATAACTACATACCCTTCCCAATGAATGGTGTCCAAATAAACTCAGACAGTAAATACTAAAATTAGCAAACCTCATCAAGAACCTTATTCAAAACTAGTTATATTTACTAGAAGAATGAAGAACCTTCTTTAAATGGGTTTTTAATGTATAAATGAGAATTTATTATGAAGGTTCCAGCCTACATCATTCTGTCTATCAAATTATGACAACACACACACACACACACACACACACACACACTGTGGGGGTATTGTGTTCCCCAAAATATTGTGTATGCTAATAAACTTATCTGGGGTCAGAGAACAGGACAGCCACAATATTAAACATAGAGGTTAGGCAGTGGTAGCATACGCCTTTAATCCTAACATTCCAGAGGCAGAAATTCATGTGTTCAAGGATACACCCAAGCATGGTGACCCACGCCTTTAATCCCAGAAAGCACACCTTTAATCCCAGGGAGTGGTGGTAGAAAGCAGAAAGATATATAAGGCGTGAGGACCAGAAACTAGAGGCATTTGCCCTGGAGAGGCCTTTGGCCTGGAGAAGCATGTGGCTGGTTAAGCTTTCAGGCTTCTAGCAGCAGTTCAGCTGAGACCCATTCTGGATGATGGCTCGGGACATCCAGTCTGAGGAAACAAGACCAGCTGAGGATTCAGTGAGGTGAGATAGCTGTGGCTTATTCTGTCTCTCTGACCTTCCAGTGTTCACCCCAATACCTGGCCCGGGTTTGATTTTATTAATAAGAACTTTTAAGATTCATGCTACATCACACAAAATAGTTAACTTTTGTACTAGCAGTCCATCAACCAGAATGATGTAGGCTCAAGAGAATTTGATGCATGTACAACTGTAGAGCTATTGAGCCTGGAGCCTGCTTTCCTCTGTCAGAAATCCTAAGTCACAAGGCTGGCTGGAGAAATCAAGAAAGGAATGCTGCAGAGAGCAGCTCCTTGCTCATGTGCTCAGGCCAGACAAGAATGTAGGGGATATCTATCTATTTATCTATCTATCTATCTATCTATCTATCTGTCTGTCTGTCTGTCTGTCTGTCTGTCTGTCTATTTATTTTTATGAGTAAAGAGGTGATCATAGAAATAAGAAGCTTTGTCTCGAGGTCAAAGGGGATTAGAAATCAGCAGGCAGCAGAAAAGTGCTTCTCCTATGAGAGAAATAGGCAGGGTCATACCCAAGGGGGAACTCTACACCTCCATAAATGGCAGATATTTTCTCAATACAAAAAATCCAAATGTACCATGAATGGGAATTTCAGGACTCTCCCTTAACTATAGTAGGACTATCATTCATTCATCTGTGGCCAAGCAGTTAATCAAAAGAGAACTGTACTGAAGATGAAAGAATGTGTGAATGGTGACTGAGGTTACATCAAAATGTCTGCTTGGGAGCGATTTGATTCAACCTTCCAATTGAAGAATTCAAAACTGACAGCCAAACATGACCAGAGGGGTTTTGTTTCATGGGCTTAGAGATAAATGCAATTGTCATCGAGCTTCTTGGAAAAGTAACCAAAGAGCTGAGACAAGAGAAAAACAGAGAAACTAGTTTTGAACTAACACTAACTAGTATGCTATCTATCTTCCAGTTATTTCTTGATTTCAAATTCAAAAACTATCCAATTCTATCCCAAACCCATACCACCCAGCCCAATGCTTTTACCTGCCAAGAAAAAAAGATAAGGAATGATAGTATATGTTCGTTGTCTGTGTCTATGAAACTGATAAAAGGAAGAAAAAAGAATATCAGAGGGTTATTAATGTTCTGAAGCTGATGGAAAATAAAGATAAAATGATTACGAGTGAGGTGCTAGTAACCTAGTGTAAGTAGCTCTATGTTCTGATTTGCTGGACGTAGTTGCAAGTTACAGCAGGTCTCTCACTTTTCCTTACAGCCTCTTTCTCTCATGGTAGTACCGTGCTGTGGATTACAGTGCCTAAAGAATACATTTCCTGATGTTTAGTACATAATAGAGGGAAATAAATTATTTCCATATTAGAGAAATGTGGGCATCAAAGGTAATCAATTTTATAATCTTTGTTCACTTTTTCGGTTAGGACATTTTTGGTTTTACAGAATAAATACAGTTGATATTTTGGAAGGCAAATATGCTCATTTCTCCAGAGCATATCTTTCCCAAATAGTTGGGATGTCTTTTGAGGATAAAATCCCTCTCTAAATTTCATCAGTATACTTCTCAAGGTATTATAAGATTTCCTAATAAATATTAATCACATGGTTGAACATGAATTAAAGCAAACTTATTTGTAAACTTAGGAGTAAATCTGTAAAAAGTTTCAGAACTATTATTACATATAAGTCTTTGACTTTAAATTTGTTACATCATTGCATTACTTTTCTGTTGCGTTAATAGGATACCAGGACCAAAAGCAAGTTAAAGAAGAACAAAGGATTTGTTTGGTTGTTCAGGTACCAAAGAGATCAAGTCCTCCTCTCTGGTGGAAAAAGAATAACAAGAATGTGAGGCTGGCCTGGCTGCCAGGAAGCTGAGGGATCACTTTTCATATACATACATGAATCAGAGAGAACAGTAAGAGGAGCTAGACTATGAACCTCGAAACCTGCCTCCAGTGTCACGTTTCCTATAATGAGACACCACCCCTGAAAGGCTCCAGATACTTCCAAAACAGAGCTGCGGCTTGCAAGCCTAGTGTTCAAACACATGTGCTTAGAGAGGAAAGTTCATGTGAAAATCACAACAATCATGACTAAGTGTAAAGGACATAACATGCCTTATTTTCCCAAGTAATGTCTTCAGATAGTAAGAAACTGACATATGATTGTTCAGCTTGATTTTTTTTGTTTGTTTAGTAGTATTTTATTCTTCCAGTACTGTGATTTAAAACTTATACCATCAGAAATGCAACATAAATGCTAACTGAGATCCATCCCAGACATGGACACATCTTTATTTTAATAAAAATTGTGGCTATTGACTCTAACTTGAAAGAAACATCTCCTACCATACCTGACAAAACACATTTTAATAAGTGAATTGAAAAAGGGAAGTCAGTAGTTAGGTACTGCAGTGTCAAATGTCAATGTCCTATTTTAAGTAGACTGTATATGTACACGTTGTTCGACTGAAATGTGAGAATTAAAGAAAGAAAATGGTATTTCTGTCAAACTGCATTATAATTGTTTTTGTTTATAACGTAGCATTGTGCTCCCCTTGCCTTTGGTCAGAAACACTACTTCTTGCTTGTGGTAGCTGGGGATAAATAACACTGAGTTCTTTGACTGTGGATGGGTTGTCTATACCAACCACCCACCATCCGAGGCTCAGAGAACATCAATGAAGAGGGGGGTGGAAAAAGCGTAAGAGCCAAAAGATGGAAAGAACCACAGTGAAATGTTGACTTCTGGATGTCGTGGCTGTTGGACACAAGAATTCACAACTGCTGTGGTTACCTGTAAGACCGGCACAAGAACAAGCCAGATAAATTGCAGCAGGGATCAGGGTGTGGCCTTTAAGGCCCTACTATATAGAGAAACTGCTAAAGGAAGGAGAGTCACTCCCCTTTGGGGATGTGGATTCTAATAGGTTGCTTTTGTCCCAGTGAATGGACATATACCTTTCTGCCTATGAGTAGCACTAACTGGTCTTGGAGTCAATTAATTAATTAATCAATTAATTAATTTTTGGTCTTTCAAGACAGGTTTCTCTGTGTAGCCCTGGCTGTCCTACAACTCACTCTGTAGACCAGGCTGTCCTCAAACTTAGAGAGGTCTGTCTGGTTCTACCTCCTGAGTACTGGAATGAAAGGCATGCGCCACCACACCCGGGACTCAAAGGTTTTTTAATAACAAAAAATAAAACAAAATATATAGAGTACTTGAGGCGGGGAGAGTGATGAAGGGTGAGGCACTGCGGGGGAGTTGAAGGGAGATAGAAGTAAATGGATATGATTAAAAAATATATATATATATTAATATATATATTGCACAAATTTATGGAACATTCACAGAATGAAATACACTAAAAAAGAAAGAAAACTCAAAGCGAATATTTCAGGAGAGGCAAACATCACCATTTCAGTATGTCTTCTGACTAGTGTTGTTTAAAAGGAGGAAGCATACTAACCAGGGTTGCACTTCTGCCTACCCACATTCGCAGTAGTTGAACTGAGTGAATTTTAAAGCTTCATTTCCTGGTTCAGATGTTTAGGCAGACACTCAGCCTGCACAGACTCCATCAGAGCCAGTGCCCACTCCTCCCCCCCTCCCCAACACAGAAGAAACACATTTGGTACCCTGTGACCTCAAGAGATTATTAATCTATAAAAATGTGCTTGCCCTCCCACAACCTCCCAGCCTGTGACAATAATTATGGTGGCTGCTGTGCAGTCGTATTGCTGTTAAAAACGGCAATAATAATGATGGAATTAAATCCTCTTTCCCAATGTATAAATGCAACACTTATTTCCATGCTATTTGGCAAGGATCCATTCTTTTCCAGCAGCCATGGCTGTGCATCATTCTTAAATGTACTGTAAGTCTTCTAATAATTAATAACTGTTAGGGCTCAGTTCTTTAAAAAATGAATTTATATGAATTATGAATCACCTGCAACTGAATTCATTTTATCGTCTCCTCAACTGTGAAGGAATGATTTCCCAATATGTAAATATTTACTAAAAAAGTCTATCCTTAAAAATGTTTTGAATTTTTTCATTTGGATTTATTTTTGGAGTGGATTAATTTATCAGTATTGATAATTTCTATTTTTTTTAAATAGACATATGTCATTGCTTGTGGTTTCTCTGACATTGTTTTGTGATTTAAATGTAAGATATTAATTTCTGGAATAAAATTAACCTTAACATTTAGAAAAATGTAGATAAATTGGTATAACAACTTATATGAAATTTCATTTCTGTACTATGTATTCATGGACTTTTTTGCACCAGTATCTATATAAATCTGCTCATTTATTTGTATATGTATACTCACTTCCTTAGTGTATATGTCTTTCTCTCTCTGTGTAATTGTGCCGTGTATCATACTTTCATTTGATTACATTGACTGCAAAAGCACATTCTTGATACTGCTGCACTTCAAAGAGTCTTCATCACCTTCTTATTGAAGGACAATAGAGGGGGTCATTTCATTAAGCCAATCCTTTCACTAAAATGACAATTAACTTTTCCTTTTCCTTATCTTGTTATAATGGAACCAGTAACACAGTAAGCTATCCAGTTTTGAATATTTTCTCATTTAAATTCTGTTAATTTTTTTGACGTCTTCTTCATTACCTTGTCCTTCTATACCATGTATAAATCTCATGTCCTCATAAGTAATGAAAGACTGGGTAGCTTTTATAAAGCTATACAGCCAGTATGCAGGAAAAGTAGTACATCTGTTACCTGTCTTCAAAATGAAGAGACGGGTTATAGCATTGTGATCGGGATTTTCAAAGGGAAGAAATTAGGAGTGAGAGGCAGAGATGCAAGCTTTCATGCAGTAGGAGATAAAAAGGACAAAAGTGTTGTGGAAATTACTATAAAATATGAGGAATCCAAGGCTTTCACATCTTCGAGCACGTTTTTATAACAGAGGAAGTTTTCTGTAATAATGAAAGAATAGAAATCATAATTCTTAAGTTTTCTGTTGATGGAAAGTACAGGTATTATGCAAAGGATAAATATGATTAAAAGCTATATGATTTGATTTGTTGGTACCAATCAAATATGTTTCTTTTCTTGTACTAGTAGAAAACAAATGCAGCATTTTTAAATGATATCCCCCAGGGCATGCACATACATATTTTTAAAATGTGGGATTACTATTATGAAACTTGAAATAGTTGTGATAAAGGCAAGGAAAGGAAAGGAAAAAGGAAAGAAAACACCGAGTCTGCCTTTCATATCTGACTTATCCACTCACATAAACGCATATTTTATTTGAATATGGAAAATATCTCATTGTATTTTCCTTTTGATTTCTCACACAAATGTGTATGATTGTGTATGATTGAGAAAGGGGAGAAACAGAATGTGTTTGTAGGTAAGGATGCTTTCCCTATAAGGATTCTAGAATATTAACACATCCATTAGTTTCTCAAATACAGAAAAGATAGACTGAAAAAAATAACTTCATCTCCACATTTCTCAGCTTGTGGATTCCCATATCCTGAATAGGCTGGAAGTATGTTTGCTTCTGTGTTAGTAAGTAAGTAGGTCAGTGTAAAATCCTATTAAAACTGTCCCATTACTTACACTTTAAATCAAAAAAGTATTTTTTCTTGGCCTGTTCAGACATAGGGGATGAGTCACATAGAAAAAGAATTAGGGTAGGAAGGATGGGGCAAGAGGTGAAGCAGTTGATGCACAAACTCCACGACCCTGGATTAAAACCTGGATCCATAGTTGTAAAGAGAGAACAGAATCCTGGAAGTTGTCCATTAACATCTACATGGGTTCAATAGCATATGCCTGCTCCCCTACCTCTCTTTCACACACACACACACACACATTAATATAATAAAATATATATGCTTATATATTTACATGCACACACACAAATATATGCAAATGGATACAAACACACATATATATGTAGTCATTGACCCCTCTCCCCCACCAGATGCTTTTTACCAAGTGATAGGATAGCAGTTTTCAGATTTGTAACTCTGCTATACTATACATATTTTTTTTAAATACTGCTGATTCCGTATAAAAATAATGAGAAAACTATTACACCGAAATGTCCTAGTATGTGTACCTAGTGACAGAAAGAAATGTTAATACAGGTCGTCAGCATTTTAGTCTTCAGCCAGAAGTTCCAGGAAAGCCCACAGGCAGAGCCAGCCAAAGAAGCTTGAGGAGAGAACACTGAGGGAGCAGTGGCCTGGAGCACCCTGAGGGGAGTGTGCAGTTCCCTATGCAGAGCCAGGAAGTGGCCCAGGGCCACACTGTAGAAAAGCCACCCTAGAGAATGAATACATCTCTGCTTGAGGGCTTATCTTCCTTAACACAAGGATTGCAGTCTCAGAAGAGGAAAATTTAACTCGGTTTTGTCAGAGGAAAAACTTTTTAGTGATAAATGGAGTAAGAGCGCACAGCTTTTAAGCAACTACTTCTAAAACAAGGTCAGACAGAAGGACTGAGCTACATCAAACAAGTAAGAAAAACCGAGCAAGGAACTGCCTGAGATAGTGAATATGACTGAAACTAGACTCAGGAAGTGAGCTTAAAGTTCACACACGAAAGGAGATGAAATGGAGTGAGAACGCAAGTGCCGCTGACAGTTAGGGATGTGTAGTGATGGAGACCGGTACCTGGAGATCCTGTGAGAAGTCTTCAGTCTCCCTGGGCATCCTCCAGGCCCTTGCTGGGATAAAACTGATTGTCTCAACCCCACCTTCTTCATTTCTAATGTACCAGAGCTCAGCTGTATGATTTTTTAGTGACTGTATTAGCAAGGAGTTTGAAGATACTTAAAATGGTACAAGTATAGCAGTAATTTTTTTGTAAAACACATACTTCCTGGCTGTTCTTAGAGTCTTTGGTAGGTTATTAACAAAATACTTAGTGGCTTTTCCTACTGTAATAGAGGGAATTATGCCCCCTAAGAAGTGCTACATCCCTACTCTCAGTATCTCAAGGTGTACTTGTTTAAGTTAAGGTGAAGTAATGGGATAGTAGGACAAAAATCTAATGTGGCATAGTTCTTGTCCATTTGAGAAGAGGTGAGACACAGGGATGGAAAAATATGTGACAATGAAGGAAAAGAGGTGCTGTAGCTCAACCCAGCACAGCAGGGGTTGCTAGGAAAATCTCTAGAAAGTAGGGAGAGGGGAGAGAATTTCCCCTACAAGTTTTGATGGCCCTTTGGTTTTAAACTGATAACCCTTTAGAACTGTGAGGCAATAGCGTCTTTGGGATGAGGTTATCAGCTCGTGGCACTTGGTTATAACTTTTCCTTGCATCATAATGTGATGCCCTTTACGGTGTCACAGTAGAGCAAGGGTGCTTTCCTCCAGTGAGGACATCGTATTATTGTATGTCTCAGGCCCCTCTTACTCTTTTAAAGATTTCTCGGTCTGCAATAGCCTTTAATAGTAAGAACCAGAATAAGATAGATACTGAGCAGGGTTCAACTGCTAATTTCAAGATTTATAGAAACTGAAAATATTAAAAGTTTATCTTAACTGGATTTTTTATATTAATTATTCATCAGCATTGTTGATTATTATTTTGCTGCCCAACTTATACAGTCTTGTCTGTGCGAGCACCTCACTGTGCTGAATATGAGAGAGGGTCGGAATTGAAGGTGGCCAGGGTTGTCAATGCAGCAGATCGCTATTTTACTCATGCTGAATAACTTCATATTTGTGTATGTGTTATGATACATATTCACTTTTATGGACATGGTTTCCAGGGAAAAGATGTAGCTATCTAATCTATCAGAAGAAACTGAAAGTGTCGCTCATCCGAACAACCACATTTCCCCCTAGGTTTCCGTGAGGCATTATGTAAACAAGGACAGAAAGCCTAGATCAGGAGATGCTGAGGTGGGAGTGGAAAGAAACTCATACTATCCTTTTTGTTGTTGTTGTTTTTGAGACAAGGTTTCTCTGTGTAGTTTTGGTGCCTGTCCTGGATCTCGCTCTGTAGACCAGGCTGGCCTCGAACTCACACAGATCCATCTGGCTCTACTTCCCGAGGGCTGGGATTAAAGGCGTGACCCACCACCGCCCGGCAAGAAACTCATGTTATCCTGAATGGCCAGTTCAGGATATGATATCATTCTGAAAATTCAAGTGGACATGGTCGTATGTTAAGAGGTCGGGGAATATATGTGTGAAAAATTATTACTGTATATGGTTTGGAGCTTGTACTTAAGTAATGGACGTAATGATACTCCTCAGAAGCCTGTGAAGAGGTCTAAAAGACATATTCCAAGAAGAAAGCCCCAAACAGGGGCCTCATCAAGGGTTGGAACAGTAAAGGGAAACAAAAAGCATATGGAAACACTTTTGAAAAATTCCTAATTCTCCCCATCAACCGCTACCTTTCTAGTTTCTCTAAAGTAGACAAACTCAAGATTTCCAATATGGACCTCACATGGAGCCAAAAGCAAGAACACAAAACAAAAAGAAGACAGGGGATGTGGTTGCTTTTATCCATGATTTAAGAGGGGCAAAAGCCTAGTTTAACTCAATGTTATTAAGCACCCTTGTAAAATCCAGAAACAACAACCAACCAACCAATCCAGGAACCAAATCCCACAAACCCCAAATTGAAAAATCCCCAAGCCAGCTTGAAAATTCTACAGCCTTGAATGGGAGGGTGAGAATGTGTGACTTTATTATCATATGGGTGAATGAAATTGTGTGAATTTCATTGCTATACTAAATCTGGGTGTTCTAGATCTTATTTATCCCCTTCTGAGTTTACATCAGATGCTTATATAAAATCTTAATGATCTTTGATCAATTTTAATTTACTGAAATGAAATAGCTACCTGAAAGTAATTCAGAAAATTGACTTGGAAAATATGCTAGTGAGTTATAGATGGTTCATGCATGACTTATTTGATAACAAGAAATGTTATTGATGAGCAAAAATTTTTACCAAAGTTTTAAAATAACATAAAACGAGGGTTTAGAAACCCTGCACAATAGGGATTGTCTCCCTGTATACTGAAGTTTCTTAGTTTCTCTTGGTCCCACCTGGGCAGCAGCCATTTTTTATAAAATAATCACTCAGAGGATTGTATTAATTGCAAACTGGTCTATGTCTTAGGCTTATTGATAACTAGTTATTACATCATAAATTAACCCATTTCTGTTAATCTATGTATCGCCATGTGTCTCATGGCTTTACCTATGTTCTATTACATATTGGTCCCCTGGCAGCTCGAAGCATCTCCTCTGACTCTGCCTTTCTTCTGCCTGTATCTTTGCTTGGATTTCCCGTCTGGCCATAAACTATCTTGCCATAGGCCAACAAATAGTAGTAACACATATTCACAGCATACAGAAAGACCATCCACAGCATCTCCCTCCTACCTTCCACTTCTATTCTGGAAGCTCTCAAAATACTAACCAAGAGAAAAAAAAAGACATTAAAAATCAAGTAGACAGTTTCAGTTACTCAAAAACTGAACTCACCCCCACTTTCTCAGTCTCAGTTTGCATACATAGAGTTTTAATCTGCCTCATGTATTTAATGTGAAAAAAAAAAATAATGCATATAGAGCTTTTGAATACATTATTTATTTCACTCCGAGCCATTCAACTTGTTCAGAGGTAGTAATATATTTTTTTTGTTATAATTTATTTTATTTTATTTTACAATATAATTCAACTTTACATATCAGTCATAGATCACCCCGTTACCCCTCCTGCCACCCCGCCCCCCTCTCCCCGGCCCACCCCCCATTTCCATCTCCTCCAGGGCAAAGACTCCCCCAAGGATTGAGATCAACCTGGTGGACTCAGCCCAGGCAGGTCTAGTCCCCTCCTCCCAGGCTGAGCCAAGGGTCTCTACTAAGCCCCAGGTTTCAAACAGCCAACTCATGCACTGAGCACAGGACCCGGTCCAACTGCCTGGATGCCTCCCAAACAGATCAAGCCAATCAACTGTCTCACCCATTCAGAGGGCCTGATCTAGTTGGGGGCCCCTCAGCCATTGGTTCACAGTTCATGTGTTTCCATTTGTTTGGCCACTTGTCCCTGTATTCCATCCATCCCTGGTCCCAACAACTCTAGCTCACATAAACCCTCCTCCTTCTCGCCAATTGGACTCCCGGAGCTCCACCCAGGGCCTGACCGTGGATATCTGCATCTAGTTCCCTCAGTCACTGGATGAGGTTTCTAGTATGACAATTAAGGTGTTTGGCCATCCTATCACCAGGGTAGGTCAGATCGGGCTATTTCTCGACTATTGCCAGCCGTCTATTGTGGGGGCATCTTTGTGGATTTCTGTGGGCCTCTCCAGCACTTTGCTCCTTCTTATTCTCATGTGGTCTTCATTTATCATGAACATTCCTTGTGTTTCCTCTCTGTACTTGATCCAGTTGGGATCTCCCGCTCCCCCAAGTTCTCTTTCCCTCACCCCTCGCCCCTCATTACCCCCACTCAAGTCCAGTCTGTTCATGTAGATCTCATCCATTTCTCCGTCATTGGGCGATCCCCGTGTCTTTCTTGGGGTCCTGTTTTCCAGGTAGCCTCCCTGGTGTTGTGAATGCAAGCTTGTACAGCCACTGTGGAAATCAATATGGCGCTTTCTTAGAAAATTGGGAATCAATCTCCCCCAAGATCCAGCTATACCACTCTTGGGCATATACCCAAGGAATGCTCAACCATACCACAAGGGCACTTGCTCAGCTATGTTCATATCAGCATTATTTGTAATAGCCAGAACCTGGAAACAACCTAGATGCCCTTCAACCGAAGAATGGATAAATAAACTGTGGTACATATATACAATGGAATACTACTCAGCAGAGAAAAACAACGACAT
>CABHPH010163240.1:0-47013 GCA_902168325.1 Peromyscus nudipes
TAAGGAGACTGGTAAGTCTTCCCAGTTGAGATGCCAATTTGAGGTTGGTACTGAAGGATGAATAGGAGTTCTTCGAGTACAAAACAGGGAAAAGAAACCCTTCCAATGCCGTTTCAGGTTAGATCACCAAGAGCCTGAGGGAATCAGGAGTGTTCAGTCACTTTTCCACCAGGGAAAGGAACCATGCTGTGAAGGAGCCATGAAGTGCAGTCCTCTGCTCTAGCCAAGCGCTGTGCCCACACTGTGGGGCACGGAGCCAGGAGACCCTGCTCAACCACCTCTCCTGGCTGGTCCTGGGAGACCCGATGGCCTGTCACTGACTGGCTCTGCTCATGCCCCTGCCATCTGGGTGGAGCAGAAACTCCCCGCAGAGCCAGTTGCCCAATGTGGTTGATCTAGCTCTTCCTTTCTGGATGTTGGAAAGAGCAGCGGGCTTCTGGCTGGGTCACTGACTGTGTTGCCTGGTCCATCTCCATCTGCCTGGGGGTCCTGGGAGGGAATGAGTGGGACCCCTTGGGTGTGGTAACACTAATATTCAAGTCCAAAGTCCACCTTAAGTGAAGGAAAGAAATTGAGGTCCTTCTCAGGAGGGGTCACACCTCCTGCAGCCATACCAGCCTTAGATCCAGGTGGCTGCTCCCTGCTCCAGAGGCTGCTGAGGGTGGGAGGAGTGTGCAGTGGGAGATCAGTTCGATCTAGGATCTGTCATAGGTGGTCTCGGACCCTGGACACCCCACCTGCCTCCTGTAGCACTGCCGATTTTCTCCAGGCTTTACCACCTTCCTCTCCTGATGCCCCCACAGGGCTCACAGGAGCAGAGCTGATGGCCTCCCTGCCCACCTTGCCTCGGGGTTGTGGTCACTATCTAGTCAAGGGTTAACTTGGCAGGCTTGGTTTGGCCACACCCTGCCCAGTCCCCGAAGGCATGGCTCTGACCCAACTCCTGGTAGGTGACCTCTGACCTCAACCCACTTGCAGAGTCTGGCCTGATAGAGTGTCTATGTTTGCCTGGAGGTCTCGGGTCACCTCAGTGGTCCATGCTGACAGCGTTGATTTATGGCGGGGCCTGAGTCATGCTATGTCATATGATCTCAGTAGACCCAAGACTGCTGTTCTACATGGTGGTCAGGCATGTTAGTGCAGCCCCCTTTCAATAAAAACCCCGGCATGGAGGCTACATAGGCTGACCTGCCTTCCTCACACAATAAAGGGGACACGTGAGAGGGCAGGCCTGGTGTTCCTGGACTGAGCTGCTTGCCCTTTCTGCTGGTGCTTACATGCATCCTGTCCCTCAGCAAGCCCCAAGTTCCCATTATGGGAACTTCTGGGTGGTCCAAGGCCCTCGGCATATCCCTGGGTCTAAGGTAGTCTTGGAGATTCCAAGCTCCAGGACTAGCATTTCTGTGACTGGTTGGGAAGGCAGGAGACAGGGAGGTGTCACAGGGCCACTCTATCATAGCCTGGGTTTCACAGGCCCTGCATTTACAGTTTTCAAACCCTTTGACATTGGCTGACCCCTTGTCTGGCCTCAGTGACCTCTCTCCACTCTGCCTTCTGGGTCAGCACTCTGGGACAGGTTGTACTGGGTAGGGCTGGAGTCCCCTAAGACAGCACTGGGGCTCTCTGTTTTGGGGGACAGTAGAGATTGGCCACTTCACCCAGCAAGACTTCATTGGCATCCAAGAATGGTGGGACATAGCATGTGGCCCTGTGGACAGCTCTCCCAAAGTGCCTGTGGCCTAGCCCTGAGCCTTGGGGACAGCTGCCTCTTCTATATGGAAGGTCTGCTCCTGCATGCCTCTGTGTGGCCCTCACCTGCCTTGGGGGTTCAGGTGTTGTCCCCCAGAGCTGTGGAGTTCTCTCTCTCTCTGTTCCACTCCAGCACCTGGTCAGGGACTGCGATTGCCTCCAGGTGCTCTAGTCCAGGGGAGATGATCCCTGATGCCAGCTCAGGATGAAGACCGATCTCAGTTAAAGCTCCAGCCACCACCTCCGCAGCACGGAGACCCTAGCTACATATGGAGCTGGCATGGTGCCAGGTCATTCTGAACCTAGGGCCTGGTCTTGGCCATAGTGCCCTGGTCTCTGTTCAGCCACAGCCTGGCCAGGGCCTCCCCATCTGGGTCAGAGGCTGTCTGTGAGTCCTGAGGCTCCTCAGCATGTCCCCTGGACCCAAGGCATGGGGTGGAGGAGACATGGACTTTAAAGGGTGTCTGATTCTTTGAACGTGGCCGCTCCCCCGCCAGGCCTGCAGACGTGGCTGCCCCCACCCCGCCACGTCGCCACTTCCACCCTAGCCGGCAGGAAGCTGCGCGCTCTCGCTCCCTTTTTGTAAATTTTTGGAGGGTTGTTGTTGCAGGGAACATCTGGATAGGGCCCAAGGAACATAATAAAAAGGAGAGGAGGCCTGGGGGAGGAGCGGGGGCTGGAGGTCGGAAAAACCATCTGACTTCGCTTTGCGGAGACAGCTGCAATTATGCTGCCGAGGCTTTTGCAGCCGCTTCAGACCACGCCGCTGATGTCAGTGGGAAAATATGAAGCTCGCCATGGTTTGGTGACACACAACATGAACTACATCCCAAGTTCTCCTAGCCCTGCTTGGGGTGGGATGGCTGATGGGCTTCCCCGGAAGTGGAGAGTCCAGGGTCTGTCTCTAGGGACCAACTGGGTTCTCACATCCATGCCTTCCGTGTGACAGGAGGCTGAGTGCATTACTTCACCCCCATCTTCACACTGCTAGTTCCAGGCACAGAAGCATCCTGTCTTTTATCCAGCAAGCTCTGTCATCCCACCATCATCCCCAGGACCTGCCGAGGCATGTGGCCCTCAGGATGTCCTTTGGTGTCCTTCAGTTCCCCCACCTTTTCTGTGGTGTCCTGTGGTTTCACAGGGCTGAGTGTCAGGGCCTCTCGTGATGTCCTCAGATCTTGGCCATTGTGCACTGCAGGGAGGAATGAGGCTCCTGATCCGGAACAGGCTTGAGAGCCAGGTGCCCTTGTCGGTGTGGTCCTCAGTGTATGAGGAGATACTGCTAAGATTCCAGGGCCTTCCAGGGACACTGGCGCATCCCACAGGGCCCAGGCCTCCAGGAAGAGTCCACAGCCTTCCTTGTAGGCCTGCTCAACCTCTGCCATCAGAGCCAAGCTCCGACAGGGTGGGAAGGCCTGCCACTGGTGAGGATGCGTGGGACACAGGTGCTGCATCTCATGCACGGTACAGACATGGCTCTAACGTACAGCCTCATCTTCCCCACATTGGTCTTGAAAATGTGGCCTAAAATTAAATCTGATGGAGATGCCCACTGCACAGAGCAAGAGTGAGTATTTGCTGAGGTGCTTGTGGACCCAGCCCTGCAGGGTTCAGGCCCTATAGCCCCACTGGGCTGAGCTAGCCTGTGGATCATTAGGGTCCTGTGAGCCACTGCACAACTTGACAGTGCATTTTATAGGTGGGGAGCTGAAGTCCCTGTGGACAAGTCACTGGTCACAGGCCTTAAACTATCTGGGCCCCACTGACTACTTACTGCCTCTGCCAGGATGAAGGGCTTAGGCCCTAGGGGCTGTGGAGCTGACCTTAGGGCCCTGCTTGGAGCAGCCTTAGCTGTTACAGGAGCCAGGGCCCAAGCAGTCTGACAAGAAGCCATCTGGCCACAGAGATCCCTGAGTCACAGCTGGGACAGAGCTCCTGGGAGGCCTGAAGGCATTTTTTCCTGTGGAAATAGCTGTGGGCTCTTGAGCTCTTGACCCCTCCCACTGCCTCGGGGGCAGGGGTGGGGCTGGTGTTGAGCTATGCTGCTCTTTACCATTAGTGGGGCTGATCACCTTTGTTGGCCTTTCAGTCGGCCTGAGTTAAAGCCAGAGCACCAGGTGGGTGGCAGACAGCTGGACTTGGGCCTAGTCATGCCTCAGCAAGGACCTCTCCTTGAAACCTCTTTTTTGGTCCCTGTTTGATGGAGGCTCCTGGGCAGGCAGCACAGTGGCCATCTTAGATAGGCCTATAAGAGGATTAGCCTGGCTGAAGGTGACCCTTGTGGCCTGCTCAAGCAGAGGAGAGCCAGTAGGCCTTAGACAATCGTGTTTGTTCTTCTGAGGCTGTGAAGCGATGTCTGCTGCCTAATGCTTCGACTGCTGGACAGGGGAGCAGCTGCTCTGGAAATTTCTCAATGGAGTCCTTGCCCTGGTTGCCAGTTGCTGTGGGAGGCACCTGACTGGCTTGTGTCCCCACCAGCTCTCTGCTGGAGGCCCTGAATGGCCAGTCAGAGCCTCCAAGGTGCTCTGGAAGGCATTGGTATCTCCCAGAGCCGACTGTGCTTCCCCAGCCCTGCAGATTCACTTTGAGTGACACTGAGTCTGTGGCAGGGGCCTGCAAAGGCCAGGTGTCAGCAGGAGGACTGAGAGACATTCCCACCCCCTTGTGACTCCTAAGGCTTGCAGGGAAGAATGAGCTAAGAGGTTGCTCCAGGCTTCAGGTACTCCATGGAAGCCATGGCCACAGGAGAGGAAAACTTTAAGGGGAGTTGGTCTCTGCAGCTATTGCCAAGACTAGCTCTCCTCCAGGAAGCCCACCCAGGCTGTCCCTGTCAGGCCCAACTTCCTCCTTTGCAGGATTCTGCCGAATTCAGTACATGGGCCCCAGGGTCTGACATCTGTGTCCTGTTAACACAGGTTCCCTGTGCCTGGCACCACTCACTAGATGGAGTTCTGCCCCTCTGTGCACTGTGGACCTCAAAGTTCTGACCATCACTTTGGGTCTCTGGCAGTGGTTTGGGGCTCACTACTCACCTCATTTTTGAGGACATCCTTCAGAAAGTGGGGCATAGATCAGAATCAAGTCTGGCCCTAATCTTGGCCCTCAGGAGCAAGGGGGCCAGATGTCTGTCCATCTCTGGCCTCTCTGATCCTATTTGCTCTTCATGAAGGTCATGAGCTCCATCTCAGAAACATTAGCTATAGCTCTCTGAAGTAGAAGAGGGTACACGCTGAACCTCCCAGGGTTCTGTCTGAGAGACCTGTTGAGTAACACATGAGGTACAGAGGCCCATGGAAGGGGGGTGCCAGCTGAGGGCCACACAGCTGGTTGGTGGCAGAATCTTGACTCTAACTCAGATGTCCCTCTGGATTCTTAGCCAGGTAGAATTAGTACAAACCATATTTGAGAGAGAGAGAGAGAGAGAGAGAGAGAGAGAGAGAGAGAGAGAGAGATGTTGTGTGTGTGTTTTGTGTGTGTTGTGTGTGTATTTTGTGTGTGTGTGTGTGTGTGTGTGTGTGTGTGTGTGTGTGTGTGTGTGTGTAGAAGGAGCCTTCTGGAGCTGAGTCCTTAAAAGCCAGCCTTTCTGCAGCTTTATGTTCAATACTTCCAGAATGTTCCAGCACTCACCCTATACATGACACCCCCACAGTCAGAGTTCCAACAGAATTCTGATGCCTTATCACATTCATTTACAGCTGTCCCTTCCATGGCCTAGGTTTCAGGAGCAGTGTGGTTGGCAGATGCTCCTGGTTTCTGACTTTCCAGAAGGCTGCAGCCAGATGCCGCCAGGCCTGCATCATCTGAAGGTAACCAGGATACTTCCAAAGCGGTCACTATGTGGCTGGGAGTCACTTTCTCCTCACACAGATGTATGGAGCAGCTTATGTGTCCCTACAGTGTGGTGTTATCCTTCCTGGTCAAGACCACCATCTATCCAAGGCAGATCTACCTGACATTGAGGAGTCAGCCTTGAAAGCCATACACTGTCATCCCAAAGGGTTCTTGTGGTCACCTGACCCCTCAGATTTCCTTCTTGAGCTCAACCAGGCCACAGTAGTGGCATTCTCCAAGGTGGCTTTTGTGGCTGTGGTCCATGTAATGAGTGCCTGGATCCTCTCTTTGGCAGGAAGAGGCAGGTGTGTTTGAGCTGGCTTGAAGCCCAGGCTTCCCACGTGCCTTCCATCCAGGGCCATGGAGCTAGGTGGGCCTGAAGGTCCTTTGCAGGACATGTTGTGGCTTGAGGAATACCCAAGAAGAGGGATGAGTGTCCCAACCCTGGCTGAGTGTCCTCAGCCTCCTCATCTGTAAGCTGAGCAGGGCGACAGAAGCCGCCATGGATGCCAGAGCTATGTGGTATCAGAAGGACATCTGGCCGAGAACACCAGCAGTGTGGTCCTTATAATTCCAGCAGCCAGACGGTGGCACATCTGTGCTCTGGCCTCAGCCTTTGGAGAGCCATGTCCTTGTATTGGAGAGAACCCTAGGGGAGGGAAGAGGGCAGAGGAGCTGATGGCCACTTCTGGCTTGTTACTCCTGTCCCCTTAGACAGTCAAGACACTTTCATGCTGCATCTTTTTTTTTTCTGCCTAAGGAAAAAGAGCGGGGACATCAGTTTTGTTGGAGCAAGGTAAAAATAAACCTTTATAGCAACTTAGCCATAAAAAAACAAACCAACATAGTGTCCGTAGTCAGGAGACCACAGAGATAGCATGATGAAACAAGGCAGGCTCTGGTCACCCAGGGCCACCTGGTGGCAGACCACACCTTCCAGAAGGATCTGTGTTAGTGTGGACTACAAGTCCCTGCTCCTGACCTCTCCACAGCAGGGACTCACACACTCTGCCACTCAAGGCTTCTTTTCATTAAGATTAAAAAAACAAAACAAAACAAAACAAAACACTTAAAGAAAGGCTGGAAGGCTCAGCTTGGACTTCAGGACAAAGCCCTGTGACCTCTGACAGGGATGTGTGAGACTGCCTGAGACCTCTCATTCCTGTCTGTCCTGAAGATCACCTCCCCCGAAGTCTCTAGGAAGCAGCAGTAGTACCGGTGGCAGCAGTGTCCCTGTCTCCCTTCTGGCCACCACGCCTCTGTTATCACCCTGCTTCCCAGGCTAGTCTGCAGGGACAGGCCACTGCTTGGAGCCCTGAGTGAAGACAAGAGTGGCCTCAGCCTGTCCTCAGACTGTGTCGTTTCCTGCTCAGATGGGGCCTCCCTCCCTGTATACCAGGGGCTTGGGTTCCCTCCTCTGGCTGGGCAGCCTGACATATTCCTGCTCACCCAAGCCCTTCACCATCATATCTCATCTTCAGAACGTGCTGCTGTTTGTGGCTGCCCTGTATTTTGGGTCCTGGACCAGAAAACGAAGTTAATGTTTGATATTCTCATTTATGTATTGGGCAGGTAAGGCTCCAGGGAATAAAACAAGTTGCCCAACAGTATTTAAGGCCAGGCTGTTCATACTCATCTCGGGCCCCCATCCCCACAGGCTGAGACTGTGCCTGCTCCCATCTGCCTGCCTGTCTGGTAGTTGCTGGGATTGCCTACAAGGTCCAGCTTGATTGGCCCTGACACCAACGCCATGGAATCCCAGCTCTACCTAGGACTCCTCCTCAAGCTTGTAATCTGTGAAATGAGGTGACATTGCCTTCTCAACATGGGGTTAACACAAAGAGACAAAAGCAAAGGTGACATGGATTCTGGGTGCCAGGCTGCCCCAACCAAGTGTGACGTGCTTGCTGGAGTCATCATGGTTAGGCTGCCTCCAGCTGGTCACTTCTTGACCCTGGAAAGTTCTCTCTGGACTTAATTCTCCCCAGCACGATAAAAACTCTTCGCCGACTGGACTGGGCCCTCTCCTGACTCACGACATCACTGGAGAATGAAGTCATCAACCTGGGCATCTTGTCATGTTCAGGATGATATGATGGTGCCGAATAGCTGTGGAGGCTCCTAAAGCCACTGGCAGGGGTGACTGGTCTCGCCTGTCTGTCTCTGTGTCCTGCGTCTGGGGGACAGTGAGTCTGGGAGGTAATGAGTGGGTGGCAGTTGGGGAATGGGCTGGCTAGTAGGTGGGGTGAGGCCCTGGCTGCTGGCCAGCCCGCAGGATGGGGACCAAGACTCTGGGTCAGGCTTGTCTTGTGTCAGGACGGCTTGAGCCATGGAGCAGAGGCAGCCTTGCCAAAACAAGGTTGAAAACATCCCAGAGAATGTGCGGTGCTATTTTCCATGGGATTCAGGCCCAGTTCTGGCTTGTTGTGGGAGGTGAGGGTCTAGGAAGATGAGGAGGGGGAAGAAAAAGAAGAAGGGGCCCCGAGGAGGCCTAGGATCCATTGTGAACCTGTTCTGTCTTCTGCCCCTCTTTGCTGGGCCCTACCACCTTTCTAGGACTTGCGAGCACTGGTTTTGCCTCCCCCTGACTCTACCCCACCCCTAGTATCCTGGGAATAGGGCCCTATTCCACTTCCCAGATAGGCAGCTAAAGTTAGAGGCAGGGAAATGGATAGTTCTCATCTCCAGGGTGGGAGCTGGACCCACTGGAGAATTTGGGGAACCTAGCAAAAAGTTAAGATGCAGGTCCAAATCCAAGGAAAATTCACCAAGAACACTGAAAAGGCCACTCAGAGCATGGAGCCTTAGCACAGGTCTTCTAAAAAGCACCTAGGGGTCAGTGAAGCTCACAGGCTGAGGTTTCAGGCCCCCTGCACTTACTGAGCCCACTGTCCTGCCATGGCGTGGGATGCTGTTGGGCCTGTCAGTGAGCCCCAAGGCCATGACTATGCCCAGCTCTCAGCCTGGGTATATGTGTGTGTATTGCATCCCAGGTTCTCTTTTGCCTGGCCATTCCTGGGGAAGGAGCTAGGCTAGATCTGAGCCATGGTGAGTCCCCTGAGTGTTGTGAAGTCGAGCCTGGAGCTTGTTTGGAGTGAGGTGTTCTGGGTAAGCCTATTCCAATGTTCCTATGGGTGTTCCATCCACGAACTGCTACTACTGAACAATCATCTACAGCTCAGGGAGGTCCTGTGCCTATAGCTCAGGGACTCAACACAGAATAAAACCACGTCCAGTGTCTGCAGCTGGAGTCTCAGCTGTGGGGACCTGGTCCTTTCCTGTGTGCCCCACATCTTTTTTGGCCTTTCTTATAAGCAGGAGTGGCCGTAGGTCTCTGGACTTCCCTGGTTGAGTGTGTGAACTGTGTCAGGGCCACGTCTGTGATTTTTCAGGTCCATTTCAACAGTGACTGATGCCCACTGTGTACTCATAGGCCCTGAGTCTCATGTTTACTCTGTGTTTGTCTTTTATCCCCCTTGGCTGAGATATACCTAACCTCTCTGGGCATGGCCCCTGAAGTCAGGTCCATTTGGGTATGAACTCTGGCTTTCATGTTCCTCCTGAGAGGTTGTGTGGGGAACAAGCCAACCATCCCAGCCAGGAGGGAAACAGATCACAGAGGGTATAAATGGCCATGATGGAGGGAGCATTAGACCCTCATGGCCTCAGGGTTCTGGTTCCCCGTGTGCCCTGAGTCTCCCCAGTGAAATAAGCTCCTATTGGCTGGTGCAGTCTCATGGGCTGCTGCTGCTCATCAATCTCCCTGGTTAGGAGGTCCAAAACTTTATGTTAGATCTAGAACTGAGTCATGATTTCACCTTGGAGTACTGTATGTCCTGAGTCCTGATGTCTCTGGTTGCATAATTGTCTTGTCTTGGTGCTGATTGGTGGGGTCTGTGGGTCTGTGGGAAGCCACTGGTGGACAGAACAAGTAAGCTGGCAGGGCAGTTAGGAGGCAGAGCGGACTGGGCAACGTGCCCCAGGCACACAGAGCAATCAATGTTCCTCCTCTTTATATCCATTTTCCTTTCTCAACTGGAGGTACACCTACACCTCTTCCAATAAGCCTGCTCTGACAGTGGCCACACTGATGCCCTGGCCCCTGCCTACACACTCTGTCCTGTGGGAGATGTGGGTTATGGAGCTGGTGGCTGTGGGGTGGAGCCCCAGGATAGGCCCACTGTGGTCTTCCTCTTGGAGCCACAGGGGCCCATGTGGCTCACTCTGAGTGCAGGGCATAATGGAAGTGTGAGGGTCAGTCATGCTCACACCTAGATGGGAGGGATATGCAGAGTCCTGAAGGTGAGTATCTATCTCTCTGGAGATGTGACTTTGCACTCATAGGATGCTGGGTACCTAAGCCAATCCCTCGAATGAAGCCACCGTGTTTGTATTTATTTTGGGCAACGAGCAAGCAGGCCAGTGTGACCACTGAGCGTGTGGGAGGAGAACCAGGGGCTGAGTGAGAGGCTGCTTTCTTTGCCCTGGCTTGTCCTGAGGTGGCCCCTGGAGGTCCTCACTGTCCTCAGGGGTGCAGGGGGCACCTCCTTTGCAGCTACTGACTCCGTGGACTGCCGTTGGCCCCAGGTCTTAGTTACTTTCCTTGCTGCTGTAATAAAAACAGGAGAAAGGACCAATTCTGGCTCACAACTTGCGAGGGTACAGTAGTCCATCACGGCAGGGCAGACAGGGCAGCAGGAGCGTGAGGCAGCTGGTCACATTGCATCTGCCGTCAGAAAGCAGAGAGTAGACAGGAAGTGCAGCCAGGTCATAAATCCTGAAAGCCCACCTCCAGTGATCCACTTCCTCCAGGGAGACTCCGCCTCCTAGAAGTCACAACCTTCCAAACAGAGCCCGCAGCTGAGGGCCAAGTATCCAAACGCACGATCCTATAGGGAGCATTTCACATTCAAACCACAGCATCCTGCGTGCCCAGTCCCTAACTAAGCCTAACCGCCAGCCTTGCATGGAAGCACCTGCAGATACCATGCAGTGGGAGACCCCAGTCAGATGCTCCAGTGTCCCTTGAGGCCTGCCTCCTGGTCTCTGTCATGCAGCTTCCCAGAGTGTACCTCACTCTAGTGTGCAGGAGTGTGGACTGCTGCAGGGGAGCCAGGCAGGGCAGAGACACATTCCGTGACATGCAGGGCGGTTTATCGAAGGTCACACTGTCTCATCGAAGAGACGAAATGCTTGACTAGAGCCATTTAAGGAAAAGGGGCTTATTTTGATGACAGTTCGAAGGTACGTGATCCATCACTACGGAGAAGTCTTTATGGCAGGGAATGGGTTGGTCAGGTGGCATCGGCACTCAGGAAGAAAGGGAGATGGATGCTGATGCTCAGCTCATGTTCTTTTTATTCAGTCCGGGACGCCAGCCCATAGGACGGTACTGCCCACATTCAGTGTGGATCTTCTCTCTTCAGCTAAACTTCTCTGTCCTCTTAGAAACATCTGAAGATGTATTTCCGGGGTGATTCTACACGCAACTACGTTGATGGTGAAGGTTAACCATCACACTGTTATCTTTCACATTCCTGGCAACAAAACCGGGCGGCTGAAGATGGGGCTTCGCTGGGGAAGGCCCCTGAGTCTGCCCTGAAGAGTCTTCAGAAGTAAGTCTGGTGATCGCTCATCTCTCCCTGCTAGATGCCCCCGGAGGAAGCTTTGGCAGGTTCATTGGTCCCCACTGAGACGTTAGTTTGCTGAATCAAGCCTTCCCACTGGTGTACTCAGAGGACACACAGACAAAAGGACATTCTACCCTGGCACTTGGCAGTCCTATATGAGCTCTAGGCTCTCTTGGCCCTCACAGAATAGGAGGCAGGAGGGAGATCCAAGGGGTCAGGGCCCTGGATGGAGCCTGTATTACTCTGACCTGGTCCCTTGTACTGGACTCAGGGAGATCCTCCATTGAGAGTGTACTCCAGACCTCCACTCTTGCCCTCAGGTTCACTTTGGGTAGGCCCTTCTCTGATGGTACCTCACAAATACCCTTCATTCTCATGCCACCAGGTGCCCATCCTCCCCCTTAAAAACATTATATGGGATGAGATGGAACTCACCCTGATTATAGAGATAAAAACTGAGTGTGGACTCTCAGGCAGAAGCCTGGAACCCACTCCATATCCCAGGCTAGCTTCCAATTCATGATCCTCCTACCTTAGCCCTTTGAATGAGCTGCAAACCCAACCCGGAATAGGTACTACCAGGATGGTGGCTATTTTTAGGTATCTTTTCTTTATGGTTTTAATAACATATGGACGAAGACTGGTGCCACATCCTACGGCAGACCAGTTTGTCCCAGGAGACCTCCTGGCCTTATGTTGTGCCTGGCGGGCTTGTCCCTTGTGGTCAGGTGAGGGAGTAGGGCCAGGCCCATCCATCATGGTTAACAGGGAGAGAGACTCTTGCCTATGAGGACAAGAGATTTTTGGGGATCAAGGACCTGAGGAGCTGTCCTCTCTTGTCACGAGCACACCTTTTTCTATTTCAGGAGTAGGGCGAAGTCCAGAATGGCAGGAAGGAAAGGCGAGAGGGAGGTTAGATAAAGAAGGCCTTGCCCATCCACTTAGGATCGCCACTGGGCAGAAGGTGAAGGGCTGTCTGGAAAATGCCACATCTGGAAGGCGCCTTCTCCTTTTTCCTGGGTGAGTTTCCCTCTTTCTGGGCAGCTGCTGGGGAGGCTGTACCTGTGTGAATAGCCGACACTGGTGGGAAGTCGCTCGGCAGAGGATCTTCCCTGTCTCATCTTCCCCCCTGGTCCTCCACTGGACTCCAACCTTGCCAGGCAGTTCTCTTACTCTGCTGTCCCCCAAACCAGACCGTGTGTGGGTTTGCTATGGGTTGGAACTGGGGTGCCTTGGGGGAGTATCTGTGGTTCAGAGTACTTGGCCTACCCTGTGCAGGAGCAGGACTGGGAGTGGGGGGTGCTTTGATGGCCTGAATGTCTCTCTGTGGTGAGCAAGATGGTCCTGAGATGGCTGACTGGAGGTGAAGGCAGGGCACAGGCCTTGGTGGATGACGCGCAGAGGCCTGGCTCCCAGCCTCAGGCAAGTGACTCTTCTCTTGGGGCTTCAGTTTCCCTGCATGAACAGAGGGCATCTCATGCCTTTCTTGTGTTAGATGTTCAAGGGCTGCTAGCTACTGTCCTGTCCACCCTGTCCTGAGTATGGTGCCAGGCAGAGGACTTAGGCCCATGGGCTCCTTGTAGGTGGGGCACGGATAAGAATGCCTCCTCACATCCCACTGCCATCCATACATCTTCTTGGGTGTTGCCCTGAGATAGGCTATGCTTGCCAGCCTGGCCACCAAAGGGCTAGCTGTGGCCTGGATGTCTCTGACTCAGCTGGAGGAAGATGGCTGGGCAGTTTTCTCTACTGGGGCCTGAAGAACCACCGCGCCCACTCCTGGCATTGTCTGGGTGTCCTGGAGCCCAGAATCTGGGGCAGGAGCAGCTGATGAAATAGTTTGCACTTCAGGCTGGCCCCTCCTCTTGGAGGCAGACACATGTTCTTGTTCTGGGTCTCTCTTGTCCCCTCCGCCCTCTGGCACTCTTTGACTCACTCCGCCCTGGTAAATGTGCTCTGGAGCTCACTTAGGAATGGGAAAAAATTCTAGGTCTCTGGGAAGATTTATTTAGGAAATACATAAACCAGGCAGACAAAATTAGCTGCGTGTAGGTTTTATGATGGTTGCTACGTGCATTAAAAATGCTTTGAATGCAGTTCTGCAGGCTCCTTTCCAGGGAAGCGAAACATAGTCCTTGGCGACAGAGCTTAAAGAAAGTGGAAGGTGGGGCCCTAGGACAAGGTCTGGGAGAGTTCTGGGCTCTTCCCCGAGCTTCACTGAAAGAAGTTGGGGGAGTAGATGGGACCTAGATCCTCCTCCTCGGAGGCTCAGGGTCCAAGGGTTAGCAGCCACTTTTCTTGGGTGTCAATCAAGGCCTCTCCCATGTACACCCAGAGGGCCCTTGCTGCTTACTTTCAACTATGCCTGCAGACAAGCCCAGCCACACAGTGCCCAGCTTGGAGGGACCTCGTCCATCAGAGAATGGGCCCCCACTGAACCCAGGAGTGGGCTTCAGTAGCACAGAGGGGTGAGCATCTTCTCATGCAGCTGCCTTGTCCTGTGTCCTGTTCACCCTACCTCCATGCAGGAGCTAGGGGGTACCACACACTGTGAGGGATTGTGGCAAGGGTGTCTGACCCTGGCCTCGATGCCTGGAGTCCCTTAGCCAGGCTCTCATTCTGCAGAGCTGCTTTGCTCAGCCATACAACCGTTCTGCGGGTGGCACACCAGCAAGGCAAGGAGGCCTCATGTGGTTCTCCCAATGGGCTTGGACACTTCTCTGGACAGGCATAAGTTCCATGGCCTAAGAAAGTGGACCTGAGTCGTGCTCAGCCTGTACAATGTTAGGACCAGCCTCCTGGTTCCAGCACACTGCAGCCCCAACCCAGGTGGGCTCCCCATTGCCCACTATCCCTGTCATGTATGTCCCCCTACTGCTTTGAGGTTCAGCTACCTCTTTCTCACCAGCCATGGTGTGACTTGGCCTTAGTCACAGGCAGGACATGGCAGCAGGTGTCTCTTAGCTACAGGACTCTGCAGGGTCCTGGGATCTGGTGATCTGTCTCAAGGATGGGCGGTCACATCACTTGGAGGGCCCTGATGAACAATCCCCTCTGTGTGAGGGTCCAGGGGCTCCTGACTAGATCTGGATCCTAGATTGTCCCTGGATCTAGCCAATGTGACCTTTAAGTGCTGGGTTTGGTCCTGGGAGCCTCTACCTGCCAGCTCTCTGGTATCCACACCTCAAATAGATGCACTGAGGATCAAATAAATCCATGGGAGGAAATACTGAGGCCCAGAGAGAGGATGAGGGCAGCAGAGGTCACTTGGCTTGCAGACCTTGGGCTGGATATCACTGGCAGAGTTGTGAAGAGCCTGTGGTTGATGCAGAAGGGGAGGGACAAGGACCATGTTCCTGTGGCCTGCCGGTGAGGGAGGTAGAACTGCTCTTCCCACCTGCTTGTTGCCCTGGGTGTTGTTCTTTGTGTGAGGCTGACTGGAAAGTTAGACTCTGGGTGTCGGGAGATGTAGGGAAATCTTACAGGATCCTGCCACATTCCCCAGGGAAGCACGAGATTGTGCTGGTCTGGCTTGGTCTGGCGCAATTTCACTTTGGACTGACAGCTAACAGGTCAGATAGAGCTGCCTAGTCTTATGCGGGTTAATATTGACTGCCAACTGGACTAGATCTAGAATCAACTAGAAGACAGTTCCCCACTACGCCCATGTATCTGCAAAAAATTATCTAGTTTAGTTGAGATGGGAAGACCCTCCTTACATGTGGATGGCATCATTCAGATCATTCAGTGCTGAGGTCCTGGACGGGATAAAAAAGGAAACGGTGAGCTGAGCACCGGTATTCATCCCTCTGCTTCTTGACTGTGAGAAACAGAGACTCGATTTCTATCATGAGAGTCCTGGAGACTCAGGGCAGTGGAAGTGAGGCGGCTTGTTTTATGACTTTGCAAAGCCTGGTGTCACCCCAGAATGGAAGGCACTGGCTGAGCGTAGAGAATAGTTTTGTAACCATGAATGCAGGTCCACCCTACTCTTCCTAATTAGCTGAGTGATCAGGAGGGCACAACCTTACATATCATCTGGGTTTTCTCTTTCCCTATGCTGCTCATGTTTGTCTGTTTCTTAACAAAGAAAGACCATTTCAGGGTCTGGAGAGGTGGCTCAGCAGTTAGGAGCACAGGCTGCTCTTCCAGAGAACCTGGGTTCAATTCCCAGCACTCATATGGCAGCTCACAAGCATTTGTAACTTCAGATTCAGGGGATCCAACACCCTCTTCTGGCCTTTTGGATACCAAGATTGCAAGTGGTGCACAGACATACACACAGGCAAATTCCATGGACAGAAAATAAAAATATTAAACAAAACAAAACAAAAAGCAAAGACGATGCACAAGTTCCTCTACATCTACATTTTACATCCTCGTTATTGTAAAGCTTGTCAGGTGTGCGACCTTGTCATGTCTTTAGGTCCTTAGGCAAGCTTGGTGGCAGTAATTTTTTTTTAGTTTGGGTGTGTGTGGGGGGGATAGTTAGACAGCAGGCTTTGGGTGGAGTGGTAGTTAGTCTAGCAGTGTTTTCTACATATTTGTAGCTGGATTTCAAGACACTTGAAAATCACCATTGTGTGTGTGTGTGTGTGTGTGTGTGTGTGTGTGTGTGTGTGTGTGTGTGTGTGAAGGACATGTGTGTAGATGCCTACGGAGGTCAGAAGAGGGTGTCAAATTCTCTGGAACTGAACTCGTGTATAGTTGTGAGCCATCACCCAATGCAGGTGCTGGGAACCAAACTTGGGTCCTCTGGAAGAACAGCAGGTACTCTCAACCTCCGAGCCATCCTTCTAGCCCCTGCTTTTTAAATTTCTTACACCATGGTGTGATGTGACTGGCTGTGTCAGGCTCCTACTGCCGCGTCTTCCCCATCATGATGGACTGTCCCCTCCAATGGTGAGCCAGAACAAATCCTTCCTTCCTTAAGCTACTTTTATTAGGCATTGTGAGCTCTGGGGTCTCCCTTCCCCCTGCTTCCCCCTGACACAAACTAGAGTCATCTGGGAAGAGGAAACTTCAGTTGAAAAATGTTCCCATTAGTGTGGCCTGTAGGCAAGCCTATGAGACATTTTCTTGATTAATGATCATGGATCAGCCATGTGGGAGAACCCAGCTCAATGTGGGCGGGGCTGCCACTGGGCAAGTGGTCCTGGGTGGAAAAAGAAGGCAGACTGGCCTGCCATTGGGAGCAAGCCAAGAAAGCAGCATTCCTCCAAGGTCTCTGCTTTAGCTCTTCTCCCCAGTTGGTTTGGTCGCAACAGAAAGCAAACTAGGAGAGGTTTTTCATCCCCGCTCCTAGAAAAGTAACTAATACAAGTGGGATCCTGGGGTGATGAATGTCAGCTGGGGTGATACTCCAACCTGCAAGGTGGGGAGCGTGTGTACTGCAGTATGAGTCAGCTTTGTGCTGACTCTGTGCATGATGTGAGATGTAGGAGATCCATGGCACACTGAATGATGCTGTTTGGTGTTGGCTGTTGGGTCTGAATGTGCCGCCTGCTGCCGTCTGGCAGTCTTCTCCCAGGGAAGCACACTCATGCCATGGGCTGTGCACAAATGTGTCCACAGGAGGGTATTCAAGACAGCTCACACCTAGAACCCAGCTGTGCACCCACAGGAAGACAGATGTGTTCATTGAGATCAACAGCACCAAGAGGAGATCTTTATGGACAGACACACGTGAATTGAACTAATGGGCAAAATCATGGAGGAACATAGAAGGATGCTGCCGGTCACATGAACTTCAAATACAGGCCACACTAATGGGAACATTTTTCAACTCAGGTTTCCTCTTGGTCACTGTAAGTCCTGAGTTCTCAGGGGAGAATACTCCAGGGCAGCCTAGAGAAAGCTGATGGGACACAACCTGATTTCTGGTGAGAAGACAGTGTGTCTAACCTGTCTTGTCCCTGTGGCCAAGAGTAGAAATGAGAATGTTCTAAAGAGACACACGTGTGTCTCTCTCCCTTTGCCTATTAGACTATTGAAATAATGTTCAGTAAGAAATTGACATTTCCTCGGAATATCATGCCTGGAGAGAGAAAAATAAAAGGTGGAAGCCTGGGCCAGCCAGAGCGATAGCTCTCCTGGAAAGAGATTTGCATCTTGTCAGACCACCGTGCTGGAAAGACTGGAGCTGAGACAAGGATGGGTCAGTGATGGGTGGGACCACACCTTGACTGGGGCTATCTAGCTCTGCATAACTCCGGCCCTCTGTTTTAACCTAAACTTCACACCAGGACCCTGAAGATGGACTTGGTGTACATGAGTATGTTCACTGAATTACTTTGTCCCCATTTCCAATGTGGCCACGCTGAATAAATAACCCTTTTCTGCTTTTCATTGTTAACTTGGCTCTTTTAATTGGTTTATTAAGAATAGGTGGTTGAGTCCGGCTTATCAAGGCTTCCAGAACAACTCAGCAAAAACCCTTCTAGAGGACAGAGGTGCCTGCTCATCAAGTCCCCACAGGGAACCGGCACCGACAGCCTTCCCCAAACTTCCTTGTGCTGAGTGGAGACCACAGCCACTGCACGACACAGTGCTCCTCACTCTTACATGGCCACTACCACACTTTCCTCCCTCTTCCCCGCTGCCTGCTGAGTGGATAGTGATGCCTAGGGTGATCTTAGAGGGCCCACAGGGAGGACAGTAAGGCCCCGAGCCTGTCCTCGAATCCTGTACCACCCACCTCCAGGATCACTGGTTTTGTCATGACTCAAGGTAGATTTTCTTTCTTAAGCCATCCAGACTTTGGGTTTGTATAGGGCAGGAGCAGTAAACTGTACGAGGACCGTATCTGGTCAGTGTCTGTGTGATGTGTGAAATGAAATTAGAATCTCTTTCATATTCTCTCTCTCTTTCTCATGTTCTCTTTTTCCCCTTCCCCCTCTCCTTTGCCTTCTCTTTGCTTTTCTCCTTTCCTCTCCTCCTCCTTTTCTCCCTCTCTGCCATGGGGGTCAAACCCAAGTCTTACACACTCCAGACAAGCACATCGCCAATGAGCGACATCACTAGCCCCCTGTTTACTTCTCCTCTTGAGACGATATCTCATCAAGTTGACCAGGCTGGCCCTGAACTCACTCTGCAGCTCAGACAGGTCTCAAGCTTGAGATGGTTCTGCTCCAGTCTCTCCAGTAGCTAGGGTGACAGGTCTGTGCCACCAGAAGCAGCTGGGTTTCATGGTTTCCAAGGAATGCATTTCCGGTAGCTCTGGGCATGCATTTTCCCCATGCTTTCCTCTCTGACTGGGCAGGAGGAAGCCAGTAGCAGTGGTGCGACCTAGTGTGGACTAGGTTCCCATCCAGAAGGCTCTGACGGAGTGAAGGCAAACATGCATAGTTTGGGGGGACTCTGGTCAGCTCAGTTATGGAAGGAGGATGGGAGGCACGCACCACAGGGCATATCTGGGGACATTATAATGGCAATTCAAATGCTCCCTGGGGTCCCATCCAAGGGCAGAGGAAGCTGGGATATTTACCCTCCATGAGTTTCCCTTGCTGGACCAAGGATGCTTCTGAAGTACTGGCTGCCTGATTCTTCTGGCCTTCTCTGTGGCAGGATCAGTCAAGTCCAGGAAAAAAAAAAATCCATCCTGGGCTTTGGGGACAGCGAGCAATAAAGGGAAAGGCAGCTATCAACTGAACTCTTCGGGGCTGTTAGGAGGGACCGAGGGCTGCTCAGGCGAGAGGCAGACACTGATTCCAGCCCTGTTCAGCTGCAGGTCCATAGCGCTCATCCCTCACACTCTGCTGCCTTGCAGAAGTCCTGCTGGTCCTGGGGTGGGGCAGTCACAAGGAGTGTCTGGTCTCCTAGTGATAGAGATCACCTCATGGCTGGCCAAAGCTTTGCTCCTCTAAGTTGGGAGACTTATTATCACTTCAGGAATAAACTCCCTGGCTTTGGGCTTCATTATACTCTGCCCAGACCCAGGGCCAGAGCCTAATACATCCCAGATGACCAGAGGAGGTATTCAGACGTGGATTTTCCATGTAAGGCCAGGCAGTTACAGCACCATGCCAGGCCTGGCTGGCTGGCGCTGTGGTTGTGTGCATCACGTCTCCATGGGGCTTCTTGGTTTGGAACTCACTTCTTGGTCCACAGTGTTGGGAGCCACAGAGTTTATCCAGGGATAATGACCATGGCTCATGAAATCATAAGATTCCTGGGGCTGGGCGAGACCTCGCAGAGCTCTCCACTTTATCTTCTTATTGAACCAATATGGAGAGAGCCACAGGGAGGGAACGGCACACCGACATCCACATCTTCTAGCCACTTCAGGTAGAACGGAGACTCATTTACCACAGTCAGACACCTTGCCTGGCCTCTTCTGTGAGGCAGGATGGACAGGAAGGGGCTGGTGGCATCTGTGTGCCTGGGTGGCCTGGGATGAGTGTGAGGGAGAGATTGCTGAATCTGAGTGTTCACTACAAAGGTCACCTCGGAGGGCTCCCTGCTGGAGTAAGACCAGGTGGCTGGTGTCTGCCAAATTTCCTCTGGCATCTTGTAGGCGACTCCTTCCATGGTCACCCCCTGCCAGCTCGTTAGAATAGAAGGTTGTCTACAGAAGCAGGTGTGCTCACTGTAGACAATCCATATAGCTGGAACAGGTTTGCAAAGGATGAAATGTGGCCGTAAATCATGGTCTATTGGTGTGCATGAGCCCTTGCAGTTCTGTGGCCCTGTCTGCCATCCAAGGTGGGGAGATCTCCACCCTATTTCTAGGTCCCCTTTCCAACTGGTTGGCATGGCGGTGAGTGCTTTTTTTGGGGGGTGGGGTGGTCACAAGTTGGAGTAGGTGAGGTCTCTGGCCCTCTCTCACACTCTCTAGAGGGAAAGTTGGAAGCTGAACCTGATGTACTTTCCGGACTTGGCCATCTCCCTGTTCTCTGTGCCTTGTTGCTCAAGCATGCCAATCAGGATTCTGCTTTATATTCCAGGAGTCCCCAGATGGTAGACCATCTCCAAGACTAGGAGCCTGAGATGGTGGCTCCACTCTGCTAAGCTGCTACTTCCTCCATAGGATGGATAAAACTGTTACTAGTCAGTCATCTGGGGTCCTCTTGCTCCACCTGGGTAGATGTTGTGGGTAGGCAAGGTGAAGCTCTTCAAGGGTCAGTCTTTGGGAGCTTTCGTAGCTCTGTGTTTGACAGTAGTGAAAGGTGGCAGCTGGCAGGTGGGAGCAGAAGCGGGTGGTGCCCTCTAGTGTTAATGTAGCTGTCATGCAGACCTTGGGTATGCGAACTCTTAGCTTTACAAGCATTAACAGCTCTTAGATAGGTCTAGGAAATAGGGATTCTCTAGCCCCAACCCCAGTCAGTGCTGTAGTTCTTGGCCTGGGTGTCCGAGATACTTGGCCCTAAAAACTTGACAGGTCCCTGAGGATCTTTGGAAGATCAGGCGATCTTCCAGGGTGTGAAATTTCTCTTCTCTGGGTCTTCACGGCCTTTTCCTCCCTCTCTTACAACCAACATCTCAACTTTGGCTTCTGTCTTCTTCCTGCCCAGATCCCTCTCAAGCTGTTTATCTATTTCTTCAGCGGTCATGTAGCTGGCTGCGTTGCTGCTGTTGTGGCTAGGCTGATGAACTGCTCGGCTTCGTCACCACGGCTGATCTGCTCTCTGCTGCTTCCTTCATAGTACCAGCTCAGCCCCAACTACTAAAGGTAGGCAAGAAGAGAACACTCGGGAGAAGCCTTTCATAGCATCTATTGTCATAACACAAGAAGAGCCAGCACTGTAAGTGTCTTCCACCTGTTGGAAAATAATGATCTCAGAATAATAATAAAAGAGTAATACACACAAGGGGAAAGTAATGTGGCAGGGCAATTTTATTTTTTCAAAAATGATGTATCAGAACTCAAACTGGCCTAGCAAACAGCACACAGGGCCAAAGTGGACTCTGTCTTTTATCCCTAATGCAAGTGGAAACTGGGTCTCATTCCATTGGTGGGAGTTCGTCTTCACACCCTGTTGCAGTTGACTAATGATTGTGCAAGGGGAGGGGGCGATAGATCTTGGGAATGTCTAGGGGTTGGTAAACAGGCACATCACAAGATGGGGGGAGGTTTAGGGAATATTGGCCTTTGTCTGGTTAGCCCACCTTTGGTAGAAAAAAGAATTCTCACACATCAGGTAGAACTCACTAATCGACCTCAAACAACTTGCTTATATAGCTAGAGTAGAGGTGTTTGGATCAGTTAGAGTATACCCACATAAAAACTAAAGCCTGTGTGTGGACCAATCATAGCAGTTACTTGGTTAGCTGTTGGAAAGTGCTCCACCTCTGGCTTAGGTGAAAATGGTTGCCTGGTAGGTATGGTGGTGAGAGAGAGAATGTCCCCAATAGGCTCAGCTTATTTGAACTCATGGTTCTCAGTTGGTGGTGCGGTTTAAGGACGTGGTGTGGCTCACGTGGAGCGGGTTTTGAGAGTTCATAGCCTTACCTTATGGAATTCCAGCTCGCGCTCTCAGCTTTGTATTTGCTGAGGACGTGAGTTCTCAGCTTTCTACCCCGGCCGCCATGTGAACTGCCTTTTGCCATGCCTCTGCACCAGGGCGGACTCATCCTGCTGTAACCATATGCTAAAATAAACACTCTCTTCCCTAAATTACCTTTGGTCAGGGTGTTTTATCACGGCAACAGAAAAGTAACTAATACAGATCATGCAGAGTTTGCTGAGGTTTGTGTTAGCAAAAATGTCCTGGAAAAATTGCTTGAAAAAGCCTTGGCTGAGGCTGCACCTTCAGGAACTGGGGACTGCAACTGCATATTTTCTCAAGACACCTGGAAATTTTTCTTCAAGCCAACCAAGGAAGCAAAGGAGCCGAAGAGTTACCAACTGTGGAGTCCAATCGTCATAGCCCCCAAACCGCTGCTTATTACAGGAAAAGAGGGTATTCACAGCAAGAATATAAAGAGCACAGCATCAAAACAAATAGTGATTTTAACAGTGCTATTGAATAGTGTTTAACATCTTCCCAGTGCTCCAGGGAGATGTGGGTCTGTCCCATCTGCCTCAGAACCAAAGCCAGACCAGAAACAGGCACACTGGTCCTTGCAGGCTCTTTTTCCCTTGGGGACCTCTTCCTCTGTGAGAATCAGGACTGGACTTAGGGTGGCTATTCTCTCATTTATTAGTCTGCTTTCTGTTGCAGTGATAAATACCATGACCAGAAGCGGTTTAGAGAGGAAAGGGTTTGTTTGTCTTACACTTCCACATCACAGCCAGCCGTTGAGGTAGAAATGGAGGCAAGGGCATGAAGGATGCTGCTCAATGGCTCGCTCCCCATGGTTTGCTGGGTTTGCTTTTTTACATACCCAGGATTACTTGCCCAGTGGCGGTATCATCCACAGTGGGCTGGACCCTCTGAAATCAATTATTAACCAAGAAAATACCCACAGACCTGCCTACAGGACAATCTAATGGAGGCATTTTCCCAACTGAGGTTCTCTCTTCTGAAACAACCCTATCCTCGAACAGGGCTTGGGGCAGATGCCCTTCATAGACAGTCCATCTATTCCTTTGAACCAGGCTCCCTTTGTCTTCAGGCTCCACCCCCAGGGCTTCCTCCAAGTCATTATGAAAGGAGGGTACAAGGCATCCCTGCCTCACAGAAGCTCTTGGACCTGGAAGTGCTCCACAACACTTCCTCTGTCTTCTGTCCTCTTACTCCCAGCTACCTACAGGGTCCTGGGAAATCTCCCTGTTAGGCAGCTGTGCCCTACAATGGCTGCACCATGGACTGACTACCGCTGCCACAGCTCAGTTCTTGGAATCCAGCACTTACTCCAGGAGGTGTGTCACCTGTCTCATTTACCTTATGCTGGCTTCCTGGTCAGATGACCTGGATTTGAGAACTCCCAGCTCTTCTCTCTCATCCCAGTGCAGGATGAGAGGGGTGTGGGAAACTCTGGAGAGCTGACCTGTCTTGTTGCCCTGATGGTGTGAGTGAGTGGACATGCTACCTCTCCTCTTCAGGTGGCGTACAGGACTATGCTCCAAGCCAAACAGCCGCCATCTATGAGTGTTCCGCTGTGCCCTCTTGAAAAAGATCATCTCAATGGAGCTTGTCGACTCTTTGTTTTTTCCCACTCAGAGGGTCTGGAGAGTCACAGGATCCTCATCTGAGCACTCAGCCATTCCATACCACCCGCTGTATGCAATCCTGCCCTAATTGCGTATGGCTTTGGGGAGGGGACAGTGTATATAGGCTGGGGAGGGAGGGTGTCTATCTATGTGGCTGTGGGAAAGCCCTTATCCCTGCTGGGTAAAGGCTCTCCTATACAGCTTTTTGAGGGAGGAGCACCCACATTAAGTAACCCTTCACTTATATTCTGTAACTCAGCTCAATAAAACTCACTGGTGCACCAGAGTAAAGTTTGGTGGACGCTATCTCGGTTGTTGCGACCTTAAAGGTGTTGGGTAGATGTTGCTTACATCTACTCAGGGTAGGAATTTTAGTAGGTCATTGAAGGGTGTACCTTGAGGCTATATCTTAAATTTTTTTTCATGTGTATGTGGGGTATGAGAACGCGTATTTGCATGCACCTGTGTGTGTGTGTGTGTGTGTGTGTGTGTGTCTGTCTGTCTGTCTGTCTGTCTGTCTGTCTGTGCATGTGGAGGACAGAGTTTGATATCAGGTATCTCCCTTGATTGCTCTCTAATTTATTTATCCAGACAAGCTTTGTTATTGAACTTGGAGCTCACCAATTTGGCTAATGTCTCAGTTTGGATTCCTATTGCTGTAAAGAGACACCATGACCATGGCAACTCTTATAAAGGAAAACATTTAATTGGGGCTGGCTTACTTATAGTTCAAGGATTTAGTACATTATCATCACAGCAGGAAACATGGCAGCATGCAGGCAGGCATGGTGCTGGAGAAGGTCCTGAAAGTTCTACATCTGGATCCACAAGCAACAGAAAGTGAACTGTGTCCCACACTGGGCATAGCTTGAGCATAGGAGACCTCAAAACCCACCCACACAGTGACACACTCACTCCAAAGGCCACACTCCCTAATAGTGCCACTCCCTATGGGGGCCGTTTTGTTTCAAACCACCACAGCTGGTTTGGCTAGCCCACTTACCTCAGGAATCCTTGTCTCTGCTTCCTGAGCCCTGAGATTACAGGTGGGCTGAGGCACTGCATGGCTTTTTTTTCACAGGTTCTGGGAATCTGACATGATTGGGTGTGTGCAGGGTGGTATGGCTGCAGATGGTTCTGGGGATCTGAATCCAGGTCCTCAAGTTTATGTAGCAAGTCCTTTACCCGTCCTGGGCTGTGTCTTACCCTTCTCTCTTCCTGTGTGTTCTTCTCTCGTTTCCTGTCTGCCAAGAAGTGAGCATCCTCTTCCTCCTCATGCCCCCGCCAGTATGATGCTCTGCCCAAGCCCATGGGGCCAAGAAATCATGGACCAAACTCTCTGAAACTAGGGGCCAAAATAAATTGTCATGGATTTTGGCCACAGTGACACACACACACACACACACACACGCACACGCACACGCACACGCACACGCACACACACACACACACAACGAGCACACCACCTCTGTGACAATGCAGTCACTTCCTCCACTAAGGTGGCCCTCCAGGCTCTCCCACAGTGGCTCAATAAGCACAGCAAGGCCGTGGAAGGCTCCAGTTGAGGAAAACTCACCATCAACTTGTATAAACTTCTGGAGTTCTGAGTTAGGAGACAGGGCGAAGGCTCAGGGTGTCATAGAAGGTTCTGGAACACATCTGAGCCATTTCCTGGTATCCTTGCTGTGAGGGCTTGTTGATAAAGGGGAAAGTGACTCCAAGGGAACCCCTGCTCAGGAGTGGAGAAGGCCCCCAGCTGTGCCTGAGCAGCCAGTGGCCCAGAGCTGCCTCTGGAGAATTTCCCTGAGCTTTAACTTGCTGTTGGCTGACCCTGACCTGGCATTTGCTACTGGAGCAGAGTCAACCACAGTCTCCCAGCATCCTCAGGGCTCAAGGGCTCTGAGTCAGGATGAAGGCACTTTCCAGGGGTCTGTACTTTCTCTTCTGATAAGCAGAGCACCTGGGATCTGGAGCAGAAGCCCTTGTGTTGACGTGGTGTTCCAGAGGCACAAGCCAGAGCAGAGCCGTGCTTCATACTCTGGCTTGCTGCTCACCATACTTGGGCAGGAAGCTGTTGGAGGGACTAGATCAGCAAAGGCTGGATTCTGTTCATGCCTTCATTCATGCCTTCATGTTCCAGGCCTTCAGGGATCCACTCTCACTCCCTGCTGGGCAAATGTGCACTACAGCCAGGCAGTGATGAGAAAAAAACCAAACAAAACCCAGGTGAGAGGGGTGATTCCTAGAAGGCAGCAGCCCAGGGTCCCAGGACTCAACACACACATGCCCAATATGCGAAATGCTCATTGTGGGTGTTCAGGACTATTTGGCCAGGTCACAGGGCCAGAACTTACCTGGGTACAAGGAGGGAGGGCTTATGCACTCACACACACGCACACGCACACCCGTGTGTGCATGCTACCCTGCAATAGTGGTTGTCAGAACTGCACTCGCACCCCCAATATGCCATTGCGTAGAGGAATCCTATCTTTTATAATCATCTTCAAATGCTGGATATTTGATCTCTTCTCACCTTGAGGCTTTGGCTAAAGTCTTAGGGAGACTTTTAATCAGCCCCCTGGCCTTCAGGCTCTGGGTGATGAGGGCTGAGACAGGGAGCTGGGTCATGTAGGCCCCTAGGTCATGGCAGCATTGTGCAGGGCCCTTTGTTTGTAACTGGGGTGCTCAGTGAGGCTTCCTGAATCAAGGGGAACAGATGTGTGACAGTAATGACAAACACAGACCTGGAGTACCGACCAACCCCAGAGGTCCTAACTGCCTGCCGGCTACAAGGATGTAATAGCCTCAACTTTCTAAAGATGTCCTTGGTCTTGTTGAGGGAAGAGACTCCCTGGGAGGCTGCAAGTGGCTCTACTATACTGATGGGCTGGCACTGGGTGGGAAGAGCCCTGGGAGCCCCCCTCTGCTGTGGGCTTCAAGTTCAGGAAGGTGGGAGAGAGTCAGCTGATCCTAACTGCTGAGCACCCTGCTCCTGGATTGGGGTCATGTCAGTACTCAGCTGGAGTCCCTGGGCAAAAGCCAGCACCCTGGACCCACCCTCTCAGGTCGTTAGCATCTCTCTCCAAACCTCCCATCTCCAGCTTTCCCATCTTGTGACTCAGGTTACTGACCTTCCTTTTAAGCCACTTGACCATATCCAGGGTCCATGCAGATTCAAATCTCTGACTTCTCCTCCTACTCAAAGCCATGGCTGACAAATGTTCCTCTAGACGCTCTGTCTTCCAGGGCCTCTGGGAAGTGCAGCTGAGATGCAGTTGGTGCCATGGCCTTTGGTGCACATGGCATCAGTGGGAAACTGGTGGCGCAGGGTCTGTGGGATTTATGTAACAGGAAAACACAGAATGCATATGGAATTAACACAGAGAATATGTAGGATAGTCTCGGTTGTCTCAATTTTTGCTGTGGGCTCTTCACTCGTTGACTAGTATAAACACATAAGTATGCGCTCCTTCAGTAGCATGTCTTTAATTTTGCAGTACAGTAGCAAGCCCATACAGTAGCAAGCAACAGAAAATGTCATGCTTAATAGCAATATGGAGTTTCTATTTCTCTTTATGTGTGTTGTACGCATGTGTGTGCACTGTATGTGTGCAGGTGTATTCATCTGTGCATGTGGTGTGTATGTGTGTGTGTGTGTGTGTGTGTGTGTGTGCGCAGTCAAACTTTATCAGTCTACACCTTACTTGACAACATTTATATTACTTTTCTTTGTGTGTATATTTGTAATGTTTATGTGTGCATGTGAATGCTGATGCCTGTAGAGGCCAGAAGAGGGCATCAGAGGCCCTGAGTCTGGAGTTAGAGCAGTTGTGAGCCACAGGATGAGGCTTCTGGGAACTGAACTCGGATCCTCTTCAAGGAAAGCACGTGCCCGTCACTGCCCAGCCATCTCTCCAGCCTACCACCTCATTTTCCTTGAGACAAGCTCTCTCACTGAATGTGGACTTTGCTCTTTTGGTTAGGCTGACTGGCCACCAAACCCCAGCGATCCCCCTGCCTCTGCCTCCCCAGTGCTGGGATTGGTTGCAAAGACACACCACTGTGCCTTTCCTTTGATGTGGGTGCTGGAGATCTGGGCTCAGCTCCTGACTCTTGTGTGGCAAATATTTCCCTGTCTGAGCTAACTCTCCAGCCCCTCCAATTGATACCTGTATTGATGTGGATACATTTATAGTCAGAAGTCAAATGAAATAGAGTTGAGACAGCCATTCAAATGAATGTGTGGAGACAGCTCATGTCCCCCATTCCACTCTGTCACTCTGCTTCCGGCACCTGCTATTGAGAAGCAACTTGGGGAGAGCCTGTGGACCTTGGAACCCTTTGAGGAGCATAAGAGAAGGCTTGCTGAGGGCATTTAAGAGTCTGATCTAATTGAAATCAAACCTCTGCCATCCACTTCCATCTTTATCCCCACTGTCCCTACTGTTAAGTCTCAAAGAAACCTGTGACAAATAGCCAACTGAAGTACCTACTGCATATGAAATTGGACTCTGGCTGCCAGTCTCTCCGAGCATCTGCAGAACTGGTTACAGAATCCTGGCTCCTCTCAAGCACTTCTCACACCTGTCTCCTACCCTTAACCTCTCCAGCCCCTGAGCTTCCCTTCCCTTCCCCTGCCTTTTCTTTTCTGTATAACTCAGCCATTTTCTCTCACTTCCCTTTCTCTCTTACCCCTCCCCTCCCCATGGCCTCGTCTATTCTGCTGGCCATAGTCCGTCCGGACTCTTCCAGATGCCTCTGGCTGTGCTCTCCCTCACATCTACAATAACAACCTTCTCTTCAACCATGCGTAGAAGCTATTGTGTCTTCATTTTCATTCACCTACCAAGGGCTGACAGGGTAGGACAAGAATCTGGTGCTAGAGACTCCCCGAGTTGGGATGGAGGAAGGTGCCTCCTCCCATTTCCCCAAGTGGGCAGGAAGGGATCCGGGGACAGAGCCCAGGGCTCCTTGGATGGGAGGCATGCCTGCTTCCCATCTCACCTGTTCAGGCTCTGGGATGGGGACAGTATGTAGGTTAAGACCGTCCCACACCCTGAGTGCTCATAGCACATGTGGTCCAGTGTCTCCCCACAGAGGCTCCTCTAGGCACTACCCGGGAAGACCTGGGAACTAAAGGCCCTGCCAAGGCCCCAGGCTAAGCTTTTAAGTTACTATGGGTGCTGGAGAGATGATTCAGCAGGTAGAGGCTCTCGCTGCCAAGCCTGAACAACTTGAGTTCGGTACCCAGGGCCCACATGATGAAAGGAGAACAGACTCCAGCTGTTCCAGTTGTTGCTATCTGGCTTCCACATGTGTGCTGTGGCCCATGGCCTCCTCCTCCTACTAAAGTAAATGTAAAAAAAAATTCAATCCCTGGTTTAAAACTAAACAAACAAACAAATAAATAAATAAATGTCACCATAGAGCTAGAACACACCAAGGGCCTTAGCACAGTGTGGGCCTCCATCCTCCCTACACAGGGTACCACCTGGGCCTCTTCTTCTGTCTAGTGTAACCCAACTTCTGCTCTGCATGCTCCTTTATCTGACCGGGAGCATGGGAAGGAGCCAAGGTCCTTCTCTGTACTCAGAATCTGGAGGGACTGTGGAGGGCTGAGCCTTGGGTTGGGGTAGTCAAAGGGTCTAGTGAATCCAGTCCCTCTGGGCCAGTTGTGTGTCCCACCATGAATATGTGTCTACTCACTCTAGGGCAGACTTCTCTGAGTGGGTTTGAGTAGGCTAGCTGCAGCCTAGGAGGTCTTCATGGGCTGCCTCAGGGTAAGGCTGGCTCTCCTATACAGCCAACCATCGACTGTTCCATGTGGGCACATCTGTGGACAAGCCCTTAGACGGGATGGACAAAGTGCATGGACAGATGTGGCTGCATGCCTCTGGGACTCAGCCTGCCTCTGTCTTGCCTCTCAGGTCCTGGCTTGGCCTCTCAGGAGCTTTTTTGGCTCCTGCTGCTGCTGAGTACTGGGCTCCATGGCGGAGGCCGTCTTTGGATGGGGGTGGGGGTCCTCAGGCAGCCACAGGCTGGAGATGAGGACGTGGCATGTGTACTCCGCACTGGCCAGCCCGTGGGAGGCCCAGCTGGCTGACTCATCACTAGCCGAGCTCAGAGCAGAGCAGAAGGGCGCAGCTGTCTGCAGAGCTTCAGGGAGGTGCTGTGTTACTATGGAGTGGGAGGGTGGGAGAGAGAGGGCCACAGGTCACAGCGGCCCCCAGTCTGGCAACCTCTGTCCAGCCTGCACTGTCTATTCTAGGGTGACCACTGCCCTCTCCAGCCCAAGACTGGGGGGCTTCCCAAGACAGGGGCTTTTTAAAAAAAATACAAATAGAAGAGACTTGGGCAAACCATAACAGCTGTTCCCCAGCGGGGGCAGGGGCGTCACCACCTCACCTGCTGCAACAGTCTGGAGTGGGGAAACTGAGGATCACAGGAGCACTGGGGGTACCCCAGAAGTGCTTCTTTTTGCCAGTAGGATGGAACAGCCTCTGGAGCATTCTGGTCTGGTCCTGGCAGTCATTTCTATGTGACAGGGACTGGAGGACATCGTGATATGACAATTGGGCTAGTTGAGGGCATTCGGGATACTTCTACCTTAGAGCTTTGAGACCCTACTGCTTCATGTGAAGGGCAGCCTCTCAGCCTCATATCCTGGAAGCCCACTTCTAAATCCAAATCCACCTACCCATGCTTCTTCCCTCAGATAGCTTTCCTCCTTCAGACAGGCAGTAATCTGTTTGGCCAATTCATGCCAAGGCATCTTCCACGGTCTTCCCTGCCTCAGTCTCCTCATCCCTACAAGTGGCAGAGAGATACCAGTCACCCCTGATGCTCTGAGCTTGTTTTTCCCCACCTCATAGGTAGGTGGTGGGTGGGTTCCCTCCTATACCTATTCCATTATCATGGGGGCCCTTCAGCCACAGTCCCAGCTTGACTGGTCTCTCCCTGTTCAAGGTGGTCAACATTTTCTCTGCTTTTCTTCTGGACAACAGTGTTGGGCCTTTCTGTCCCTCCTGTCAGGAGCAAAGGCTATAGCATCAGACAGTCCCAGGTTTAAATCCTCACCCTGCCAGTTCCACATCAAATAGCAAGGATGTGGCAGCCCTTGTGTTCACTTACTGGTGACACACTGAGCGTGTCCTGTCTTTACGGAATCACCTGCAGATAGCCCTGCAGAGGCAAATTATTAGTCTCAAATTATTTCCCATGTCCAGGAAACCAAGGACTAGAAAAGAGGGGAGAATGCCTGACTTCCCCAGCTAGTGGGTCTTAGGACAAGCTCTTGTCTCCATAACTAATCTATGGGCACACACGTGTCCCCCATCAGGCTCCTGGGCAGTGCTTCAGAACACCTGTGGGCTGGCCTTGGGGATGTCTGAGTGTCCTCTCTACAATGTGGGAAGCCATGCTGCTGGGCCAGGAGCCCCAGGGTCTACCCCACATCTGCTTTGGGCCAGCCTCTGTAGGGCAGGGCTTGCTAGCTGTAGGCTGGAGACAGTGGCTACCATTGTGGTCTCTGGAGTTCCAACGCTCAAGTTTCTCCATTTCCTCAACCCTTATTACTTTTCTCCTTCAAGAAGTCTGGTAGTGAACGTCTGGGATTTGAACCATGGGGGTGAATATTGTTTCCTGCCAGACCCTGGCTGAGCCACTTCCAAATTTAAATCTCCCTGAACTCCTAAACTCCTGACCTGTGAGTCCAGGGTGACCTCTCCATGTGGGTGTCCAACAGACTCCCCAAGAGCATGTCCCCCCACAGACGCTGTGTCTGTCCCGTTCTCGTTACCAAGCAGCTAATTAGCAGCCGAAGGTCTGAGTCACTTTTTACCCTTCCTGGGCTTGCGGGTGACTAGATGTTATTCGATTTCTTACTCATTTCCTGCATCAGTGGGTAGCCACCATCCTGAGGGCCAGGCGGAGCAGAGAGCCAGGGATGTAGAGAAGGACTCTGTTCTGAGCTGTCTCAAATGGCTGATGGGATAGGAGAATTTGGTGTATGTGTGTGTGTGTGTGTGTGTGTTACATGTTCGTGTGTGTGTACATCTGTGTTTGTGTTTGCTTGCCTGTGTGTGAGCATGTGTGTAGAAGGCAGAGGTTGATGCTGGGTGTGTTTCTCTATTGCTCTCGCCTTTGCTGTTCTAGATTTATTTATTATTGTGTGTGTGTGTGTGTGCTTCCATGAGTTTATGTATCACATGTGTGTATGTGCCCATTAAACCCCCTGGAGTTAGAGTTGCAGGCAGTGTGAGCTACCTGATGAGGTGCTGGGAACCGAACCTGGGTCCTTTGCAAGAGCAGTAGCATGCTTTACAGATGAGTCAACTCTCTAGCCCCCTCCACCTTACTTTGTGAGGTAGGTTCTCTCACTGAATCTGGAGTCCATCGAATCTTCCAGCTCTAGGGACCTGCTTGTCTCTTCCAACCCCAGAGCTCAGTTATGGACATGTGCCGCCACTTCTGGCTTTAGGTAAGGGTTCTGGAGATACAAATTCAGGTCATCATGCTTGTACAGCAAGAGCTTCACCCTCTTATCTGTCATCCCAGACCCAGATCTCATCTTTTAGAAAAGACATTCAACGGTGACAAATACATTCTAATTTCAATGCATGTCACATTTAGTACGGACTGTACAAATACACGCAATTTAAAGTATAGATGACCTCCAATTCATGATGCCTTGACTTGTAGTCTTTCAACTATACTATGGCTCAAACCCCTCTTCAAGTTCCATAGGAACCCTCCTTTGAAGTGGTTTGCAGGGCAACGCCTCTGGCTGCAGCTCCAGGCCACCCCACCATTGCTAGAGGGAATGTTCTGTAATCTACAGCACACTCCTCCTAAGTGACAACTTGTGACAGACTGGGAGTAACAAACACATTTTCTGCTTACAATACTTTGAACTCACCTGTGGCTCAGCAGTAATGCTGTTGTAAACTGAAGACCATCTGGGCTTGCAAAGTGAAAAAAATCACAGCAGTTGATAGATGGAGAAAGATGCTGTGAAAATGCTCTGCTTGTCCCAGAAGTGTACCTGCCTCTCCCAACACACAGCCTTGTCATTGCCCAGAGCGCCTGAAGGCTTGTCCTGAGTGAAGACCGCATTTTGTTTTTCTGTGGGTTTTTACTCATAAACAATTTTACATGACCAATATTCAGGTAATGTATATACGCAATAGGACTCTAAAAACTCTTGGTGTATTATTGCTTCTTCTAGAAAACGTGCATAAAATATGTGGATACGTATGTATGCGTATGTGTGCATGTGTGGCAGATGTGTGTGCACACGTACGTACAGGTGTAATCACCTGTGCATATGGAGCCGGAGTATGGCACTAGGTATCCTCCTCATCATGCTCCACCTTCTTCTTTGAGACAGGGTCTCTCACTGAACCTGGAGTTCACTGTTTGGACTAGACTGGCGATCCAGCAAACGCCTGGGTCCACCTGTCTCCTCTGCCACAGTGCTAGGTTTATAAACACCACTGGACCTGGCTCATGCATGGGTGCTGGGGATCTGAACTCAGGTTTTCATGCTTGTGTGTGTGGCAAGAACTTTACTGAATGAGCCATCTCCCAGCCCTTACTGCTTCCTTTGTTTGACTTTTAATAATTGTGTGTGTGTGTGTTTGTGTATGTGTGTGTATGTGTTTGTGTATGTGTGTGTGTATTTGTGTATGTGTGTGTATGTGTGTTTGTGTATGTGTGTGTATGTGTGTGTGTGTTTGTGTATGTGTGTTTGTGTATGTGTGTGTATGTGTTTGTGTATGTATGTGTGTATGTGTATGTATGTGTGTGTATTTGTGTATGTATGTGTGTGTGTATGTGTGTGCTCTCGTGCAGAATGTGTGGAGGGAGGCCAGAAGATAACTTTCAGGAGCTGGGTCTCCTCTCCTTTCATCATTATAAGTCATGGGGACAAACTCCAGTCATCACACTTGGTTGCAAGCTCCTTTATCCATTGAGGCATCTCACCTGAGGCCTTGTGTTGGCTAGGGTTGTCAGACAGTTTTTGGTGTGATTTAGCCATGCAGTCTCATGCTCTCTGGCATGTTACTTGTCTTTGCTGGGTAGACTTCATTCTGTAACTGTCCTTTTATTTTTCCTGATTTTATTTATTTATTTACTTTATCTATCTATCTATCTATCTATCTATCTATCTATCTATCTATCTATCTATCTGTAATTATTTATTTATGAGACAGAGCTTCTCTGTGTAGCCCTGGCTGTCCTGGAACTCACCTGTAGACCAGGCTATCCTGACCTCAGAGATCCACCTTTGTCTGCCTCCTGAGTGCTGGGACTAAAGGCGTGTATCACCATCACCTGGCTATCTGGTTTATTTTCATTGTGAGACACTATGAGTAGCCTAGACATCTCTGTACAGATTGCAGATGTAGGAGGGTGTCTCCAGGGTTTGAGAGACTATAAGACAGCCATGTGTTCAATGTGAGAGATAACCTCTGATTGTTTCCATGGTGTTTAGAAATTTATGTTCATGTCATCAATGAGGCTTCCTACTGCTCTGAAATCTTACCCCAAATCAATATTTATTTATTTATTTATTTATTTATTTTTTACCAACCTAGTGGTGAGTATTAGAATCCTGTAGTTTGAACTTAGTTTCTTAACTCAGTGTAATAGTCCTATCTCAAGTATTTTTTTGTTTTTGTTTCTGTTTTTATTTTGGTCATAGAGAGTTCAGTTTGACAAGGTTCAATTTCTTGCTCCTTTTTTTTTTTTTCTCCTGAGACAGGGTTTCTTTGTGTAGTTCTGGTTGTCCTGGAACTCACTCTTTAGACCAGGCTAGCCTCGAATTCACAGAGATCCGCCTGGCTCTGCCTCCCGAGTGCTGGGATCAAAGGCGTGCGCCACCACCGCCCGGCCCTTGCTCCTTTTTATATTGCTACCTTTTCATTTTAAAAGTATTATATAGTTCAGTTGGTAGAGCCCTTGCCTAGCTGTACAAAGCCCTGGGCTCAATCCCAGGCACCACATAAACCGGGTATGATGTCACAGGTCTGTGACCCCAGCAACTTGGGAGGCAGAGGTCAGAGGAACAGGAGTTACACAGTGAGTTTGAAGGGAGTCTGGGAGACATGAGAGACCCCATCTCAAAAAATATAGAATATAGAATATAGAGATGGCTCAGTGGTTAAGAGCATTTGCTGCTCTTCTAGAGGACCTCAGTTTGGTGCCATAGGAAGGCCACCCACATTGGGCAGCTCACAATGGCCTATAACTCTGGTTCCAGGGACTCAACCCCTTCTTTGGGCCTCTGTGGGCATCCCCATGCTCCCTACAAATGCATGAATAAGGATAAAATGGACCTTTAAACATACATAATAAACTAATAGAGTAACACAAAAATAAAATGCTGGCTCTTTGCAGAGCCTAGAGCTGTGCCTTGAGCTAGTTATGTCTACAGCTCCCTCAGGCCCTGGTCTGTGTCTTCATTTTCCTTGTGGTTCTTTTGGTCCAGAGAGACATCTCTGTCCCACGTCTTCAAGGAAAGTTAGCTTGATGTCTGACCTCACAATCACCTGTTGTGATTGTGACGACACTTGACAAAGCCTAAAAATCATCTGGGAAGCAAGGCTTAATGAGGGGTTGTTAACATCGTGATGGCCTTCGGGCATGCCTGTGGGGGCGAGTCTTGATCACCTTAACTGATGTGGGAAGACCCAGTTCACTGTGGGTGGCACCATTCCCCAGGCAGAGTTTCCTGAACTATATAAGAGTGGCAGAATCCAACTGAGCATAAGCAAGCAAGAAAGTGAGCACATACGATTCGTTTATCTGCTCTTAGCTGTGGGTGTGATGTGACTAGGCTGCTGATGTTCCCGTCTTGACCTCTCACACTAACAACTATAACTGGAACTGCCAGCTGAAATAAACCCTTTCTGCCTTAAGTTGCTTTCTGTCAGCATGTTTCATCACAGCAACAGAAATTGAAACCAGTTCCACAGGTGACCATTCTCCCAATCTATCCACCTCTTTGGGCCAATTTGCATATTTGCATTATGGAGCCTTCCAAGCCATCCACATGTCATATACTATATTTACATGTCCTGTGCTGCAGCGCAAAGGCTTATCATATTTTCCAAGTTTCTTCCTAAACATGTCTTTGGTCAATGCATTTATGCACTTCATTTTCTGATGCTCCTGTGAGTAGCATCTTTTTTTTTTATTTCATTCATAGATATGTATTGCTATTATACAGAAAGGTCATTAAATCATGTGTTAAATTTGGCTCAGTCGACTACTCTGCTTATTTACTGAGCTTCTTGTTTTCCTTTAACAGGCATAAGATCTATGTGTCGTGTTGTCTGTGTGTAGTGACAGTTTGATTTTCCCTTTTCAGTGACTGTTTCAAAGTCACATTAGTAAGCAGGTTCTAATAGAAGAAAGAGGTTTGATAAAGACCCTATGTTTGGTTGAAGGGCTTTTCTTCTGTTCTTTGTTTGTTTTTTGAGACAGGGTTTCTCTGTGTTGCCCTGGCTAACCTGGAATTCGCTCTGTAGACCAGGCTGGCCTCAAACTCACTGAGATCCACCTGCTTCTGCCTCCTGAGTGCTGGGATTAAAGGCGTGTGCCACCACTGCCCAGCTCCTTCTGTTCTTGTGTGTGTGTGTGTGTGTGTGTGTGTGTGTGTGTGTGTGTGTTATTGAAGAGACCTTTCATTTAGAAATATTTAATTTTTATTATAAGTGTGAGGGACGCTCGTGTACTGTGGCATGCACAAGGCAGTCAGAGGATAGCTTCGGAGAATAGCTTCTTGAAATTTCTTCCCTTCCACCTTTTTGTGGGTTCTGGGGATTGAACTCAAGTCAACTGCTAAGCTACCTCGCTGGCTCCTAAAAAAAAAAAAAAGATTAATCACATAAAATATATGTTAAATTCAAATAGTTCTCTTCACATAGAGAGAAGAGCCCTCCCTTCTGTGTGTGTGAAGGGGTTATGTGCAAGTGTGTGTATGCACGCTACTGTGCATGCATATTAGGGGGCACAGTGGTCAACATCAAATGTTTTTATCACTCTCGATTGATTGATTGATTGAGCATGGATTTCTCACTAAACCTGGTGTTCACCTATTCAACTTGTCAGAAGGTTTCTCTGAGGCTAGGTTAACGGGTGCTGTCAGTCCTGGCTTTTTCACGGATGCTGGGGAACCGAACTTGGGCTCTCATGTTTGCATGGCCAGAGCTTTCCCCACTGAACCACCTCCCCAGGATTGGCCCGGCCTTTTATCTCTAGCTGTTAACATAGCAGATAGCAGCCTGTCTTTTGGAAGTTAAACCAGCTAGTGTTGCATTCTTTAGTTAATCCCACCTCAGTCATGGTGCGTTAACCTCATATGTGGTTGGTCTTGGTTGGTTAAATTCCATCTGCGGTTACGTTCCTTGGTAAATCAGATGTAAATGGCCATAGCAATGTTGCTCTTGCTGTGCTTGTTGGATGGTGGGCAGAGGTCTCTCTTTTATGATTATTTGTGAAAAATGAGTGTGGACCGCGGATTCTTCTCATCTCGAGGTTTCAATTGTGGGAGGATTTTTGACTGATGATTCATTTTCTCGAGCCATTATAGAACCATCTAGATCTTTCCTTCTTGAGTCAGTCTAGGAACGAGTCCATTTTGTTGAAAATTTAAATTATGAGCACACATTCCATGATGTCACCTCATTTATAATGTCTCCTTATCATAATATGCACAGTGGTTTTCTCTGTTCCTATTCATGGTTTAAGTGATTTATAGCGACTATCGTTTTTCCTCTCATTAGTCTTGTCAGATGTGTGTAATTTTGACACTTACATCTTCTAACTTTGGTTTTTATTCTCTTTTAAAATATATCTATTTAATTAGTGTGTGTGTGTGTGTGTTTGTGTGTGTGTGTGTGTGTTTACCCCTGTGTGTGTAAGTGTGTGTACCACCTGAGTGCAGATGCCCTTGGAGGCCACAAGTGTTGGATGCCTTGGATTGTAAGTGATTGTGAACCACCTGATATGGGTACTAGGATGAACTCTGACCCTCTGCAGGAGCAGTACATGCTCTTAACTGCTGAGCCATCTCTCTAGCCTCTGCCCACCTCCTTTTTTGAGACAGGGTCTAAAGTTGAGAAGCTCCTCCTCAGCCGCCTGAGTATCAGAAATACAGCACTGCACCCCTCGTCATGGCTTTTCTCACTTCTTGAGGTCTGGGCTCAGCATAGTCACATTCAACCTCTCTCTTATCTGTTGCATTCCCCTGCAGCATTCACATACTCAGCAGACTGCCTCGCCTGTGATTTGATGGGAAGTGTTTTACGTGCAGATTATCCGTGGTAAGACTTATCCTTGGTAAGACTGTGCCTGAATTTCCATTGTGGTTTCTTGAAGACAAGCTGTGTCACAGTGTTTGAACTTCAAATACAGGGACCTCCTCTCCACCTTGCATTGTGGTCAGGAAGCACACTCTGGTTATTTCGGTTCCTTGAGATGTGTTGAGCTTGCTTCTGTCTTGGGGCAGAGTTAGTTTCTCCAAAGCTTTCCACATGAGCTTCAGAGAGCCAAGCAGCCTGCAACCACTAAGGGCCACAACTACTGGAGGCCACAGAGCCACCAAAGTCTGGCTGTTCCCAATTTTCTGCAGATTTCTTGTCCCGTAGTCTGCTCCAAGACTTCCCCTGGGAGTGCAGATATAGAGGGTTTGTGTTTTCACATTTGATTTCAAGGCTGCCTGGAGTTAACACAGATTGTATTTGTTTGCTTTTCTGGGTGAATCAGTCTTCTTAGCATGGAGGACGACGTATGTGTGCTTTTTGTCTTAAGACGTTGCTGTGGGATGGTCTGTATGTCAAATTGCTCTGATTGGTCAATAAATAAAACACTGATTGGCCAGGCAGGAAGTATAGGCGGGACTAACAGAGAAGAGAATTCTGGGAAGTGGAAGGCTGAGGCGGAGAGACACTGCCAGCCACCACCATGACAAGCAGCATGTGAAGATGCCAGTAAGCCATGAGCCACGTGGCAAGGTATAGATTTATAGAAATGGATTAATATAAGACATAAGAACAGTTAGCAAGAAGCCTGCCATGGTCATACAGTTTGTAAGCAATATAAGTCTCTGTGTGTTTACTTGGTTGGGTCTGAGCTGCTGCAGGACTGGCGGGTTAGAGAGATTTGTCCTGACTGTGGGCCAGGCAGGACCAGAAAAACTCTAGCTACAAGATGTATTTTGTTTGGTGTTCACATGGTGCTCTTTTCTGTTTGTTTTTAAAGCTAGGCTCTTACTAGCATCCCAGGCTGCCCTGAAATCATCATCATTCTGCCTCAGCTCTGGGATGGCCAATCCCAATGTCAATGTGAGGTCTAGCATCACCTGGGAAGTGAGTCTCTGGCCATCGTGGAGGGGATTATCTTGATTAGGTTATCTGAAGGTGGGAGGACCTGCTCAGCCCACTGTGGGTGGCACCATCCCCTCAGCTGGGTTCCTAGACTGTGAGCTGAGTGCAAGTACTCATCACTGTCTGTCGACTGTAATGCAACATGACCCGCTGTCTCAGTTCCTGCTGCTGTGCCTTCCCTCAGTGGTGGACTGTGAGCCAGAATAAACCATTTCTCCCATAAGTTGCCTTTGTCAGATTATTTTATCACAACAACAACAACAAAATAATCAAGACTGCTTCCCAAGTGCTGGAATTCCAGACATGTGGCCCAGCGCCCAGCTTTGCTTTCTTTTTGCATTTAGAATCTTCAGACACTTCCTGTCTGCAGACCCTTCTGTTTTGGGTGCTTCCTGTAAAAACTGACGTTTGAGTCTCTCCTGCCCCAAGTCTGTCAGGCTGAATTTACTCTTTAAATTTAATACAATCACTTAGACATCAGGGTTCATAATCACTACATTTTATTTGCTATTTAGCAGGTCTATATTTCTTTTTCTTTATTACTTATGTATGCTTACATTTTAAAAAAATTTCCTGTCTTATTAGTTAATACTCAGCTGTGGCCCAGTGCTAGTCATTTTATTTTTTAAACATTTATTTATTTACTTATTTGTTTGTATTTATTTATTTATTTATTTATTTATTTATTTATTTATTTATTTATGTGTACACACATGTGCATACGTACACATGCAAGCATGCCACAGCATGTATGTAGAAGTCAGGGTTACCTTGCAGAGGCTGGTTATCACTTTCCACCATGTGGGTCCCAGGGATTGAACTCAGGTCTTCAGGCTTGGCAGCAGGCATCTTTACCCACTGAGCCATCTCACCAGCCCCCATTGTCAGAACCTTCGGGGGCTCATTGAGCAGTAACGACGTGCACCTTCAGCTTACCGTGTGGGCTTCCCAGGGTTGCTGTGGCAGATGACAGAGAATCAAGTGACTTACCAGTGTTTTCTTCAAGTTCTGGAGAGATCTAACATTAAGTGAGATCTAACATCAAGTGCCCTAGCCTCCCCCCATTCTCCCCTCTGAACTCTTCAAAGAGTCTCCAGACCGGGAGGGAACTCCTGTCTTGTCCCTCCCACCTTCTGGGGCCCTAGGCATGGCTGGCTGCCTTGCAGACCACGGCTCCAAAGGCCACTTCCATCTTCTCCCGGCTTCAAAGCCTCTGGTCTTGCCCTCCACCTATCAACATTTGTCCTTGGGTCCGGGATCTATCAGGTCCAGCATGAGCTTACTCTAGCCCTTCACTGCCACATCTGCAAAGCCTCTCTAACCAGGGCCTCGTTCTGAGTTCTAAGTAGACATAAACTCTGGGGAGAGGGTCTTCCAAGACAGCCCAGTGGCCTTTCACTAGGCATTTCTTAAGGACCTAGCAGGCTCTAGCTTCATGTTGGGGACAGCCATCCTGGTACCTTTGATCACACTGGGTCCACTCCGTGGATGGTGAGTGATCACCGTGGGCTGTTCTTACAAGTTTCCTAGGGTGCCCTGGCCCAGGACAGAGGCACATCTGCTTCTACTTAACTGTTTCACAGGCCAGGATGATGTCATCGCAGCTCAGGCCTGGGGGGAGTTGGCGGCTGGCCACCAGTGACAGCTCAATTGGGAGCCCTCAGCTAATGAGGAGGGGGCCCTGGCTGCCCTGGCCTGCATGGAAATGCTGTTTCTAAGCCCAGAATGGGGCCTCAGTCATAGAATCTGGGGCTGATGTGCAGGCAGAGGATCAGTGGGAGGGTGGGGTTGGCTGCTGTCCTGGGTGAGCATTGTTCCTGGAGTGAGTAGCCCACTTTGGTACATGGCTGTGCTAGGGGCTCTGGCTGCCTCCAGGATGCACTACTGGGTGTTGCTAAGAAGGAGCCACAGAAGAAAGCTCTTTTCCTGCCATGGAACCACCCTCCTGCTGCCTGCTAGGAGTGGATGGAGCCCTTATCTGGTGTTGGGTGCACACAACTGAGAAGTTTCAGTCTGGGCCTGGCTATGTCGGGCACTAAGGCTAAGGCCCATAAGGACAAGCAGTAAAAGTCATGATGTAGAGGCTGAGGCCTCAGGAAGAAGTGTGTGTGTTTGTCAAAACCCAGAGACACACGGGTGAGCTATGAGGTGGCCTTTAGTGGACTTTAGGAAGCTCATGCGTACAGGCTACCGTATTTCATCTCCACAGTGGCCCCGTGAGGTAAGGGTCTGCTTGACAGATGAGGAAACTGAGGCACAGAAACCTGAAACACATGTTCAACTGACCCTGGGACCAGGTTTGAGCTCTCTGGCACTTGACTTTGCTTTACAACTCAGGATGATAAGCTGAGTCAGGGATCCTGGGCCTCACCTCTTCTGTGCTATGTAGCTCTGAGGGTTAAATATTCTCCAAGTCAATGTCTCCTCTTCTAAAGAGATGCTGGGAGGATGGGCAGATGTAAGATGAAGTCTCCATGGGTCACACTGTCTCTTTAGTGAGCCTTGGGTCCAGGGAGGCATCTGGGAACATTGCTGGAGCCACAGTCAAGTGTGGCATAAAGGTCAGGTCAACCCCGTGTCTCCAGAGTCCTCCCTTCCCCAGACAGTTATGCAACACCAGTCACCTATTCCCTGGTTGGTGACGAACACCGATGTTGTCTCTCTCTGATACATCTGGACTCCTGCAGGGTGTTCTGAAGAGCGTATCTCTTTGAAGACTGGACAGCTCTGGTTGGGAGGTGTCACCTTCCAGGTGTTTGGCTTGTTTCTGTGGGTGTCACATTTTGATGATTGAAGCTGCTGGACACACCACTGCCTGTCATTCAGTTCACATTATCTTGTCAGGCAGCCTCTTGGGGATGAAGACAGCTCAGATCCTGTCCTTCTCTGGGTCTGTTCTGCCTCAGGCAGATGGCTCATAGACTAGCCATTCTCTCCTGTTGAATGTTTATGTACTTGAACATTTTTTCTCTCTAAATAACACAGTGAATCACATCTTTGTATGCGAGGTTTCCTGACCTCACCATGCAAAGACGTTATTTTCTCCTTATCAGAGTTTGAGGGGTACACACCCCTATATACCCTTCAGTGCCGACAGCAGAGTGGATCCATTACAATCGTGCCTTAGCTGCCTGGCTCTTGACATGAGCCCTGAATGTATCTCCTTGTTCTATACCATGAGTGTGTCCTAGCTCCCTGATCTGCCTGGCTGTGTTCAAAGTGTCTTCTTTGTGGTTTATTTACTAATAAGAAATAATTTTGCTTTATTTCTCTTGAAATGGATAGAATATCCCTTTCATTGGTCTAGTTTTCTTTATTTGGGTGGTCTCTCTCCTGGGCCATGGATGTGCTGCCCAGTGTGAGGTACTTTTCTTGATGGAGCTGAGATTGTGACCTCAGATGCACTTTACCACAGGCCTCTGGAAGTTCAGGTGTCATGTGTCGAATGAGAGAATGAGAAATGTTCCCAATAGGCTCACGCATGGACACCAGTTGGTGGAGCTGTTTGTGGAGGAGTAGGGGTACAGCCTTGTTGGAGGAAGTGAGTCATGGGGGAGGGCTTTGAGATTTCATAGTCTCACCCCACTCTCATTTGCTCTCTCTACTTTGTGTTTGTGATTGAAGATGTGATCCCTCCGTTTCCTGTTTCCAGCTGCCATGATGACATGCTTCCCCACCATGATGGACTCTTATCCTGCTGCAGTCATGAGCCCAGATAAACCCTTCCATAAGTTGCCTTGGTCATGGTGTCTTATCCCAGCAACAGAAAGGTGACTAAGTCTGGGAGTGGCCACATGCAAAGAAGCCCCCATTCCCTGGTCTCTCCACATGGCACTTATCCCCCTTGGACACTCGTGCATCTTTTAACAGAAATGTGAGACACAGCTGTGTCTGTCTTAGGAAGGGGGTGGCATTTGGTGGCCTTCCAGGTCCCTTCGTTACCTTGCTCCTTCCTCTTGGTTCTCGTTTCCTCAGGCCAAGACTGGACTGAGAAGCGACTGAGAACTGGGCCCCAGCATCTGTGGCGTGGGGCAACCTGGGCCTGTATCAGGGTGTGTGTGTGTGGGGTCTCTGCCCAAAGTATGGGCCCTGGCTGCACCTGCCTTTGCATGTGGATGGCAGGGCATGGGTACCATGTGTGCAGAGTCTATTCAGGACTCACTGGGTCTCCTAGCTCTGCTTGGCGCCTTTGGCCTCAGGCCTGGCAGATGCTGCCAGAAGGCCAGTACAAGAGCCTCCCACACCCATGTAATTCCAAATAAAAACAGATCAAAGCCATAAAACAAGTGGCAATGTGGTTAATATAGCTTGATATTGCCCCAAATGTTTTCTTTTTCTCCCCCGCTCTGCCAAATCTCTTTTATTCACATTTTACTTCTGCTGGCCCTGCCTGTGGAGGGCTCCCAAGCTCTGGGCCTGGGCCTCTGGGATCTGTGTGCTTGGCCTGGCCCAGCTGAAACCACAGACTCTGGAGCTCAGGCAGCAGAGCTCTGAGTCCATTTTCCCCGGACCTTTTCTGCCTCCCTTCCTTCCTCCCTTCCTAAGCTTCCTCCTCATCCCTTCCTCTATTTGTTTATTTTTTATTTACTTGAGGTACTGGGACTGAGCCCCAGGTCTTGCCATTGTTACTATTTACTCCATCACTGTGCTCTAAATCTTCAGCCCTCTTTCTCCTTGTTTACATTTTGAAACAAGTCTTTTGAGGTTGTCCAGGCTAGCCAGGCTGAACTCACTCTGTAGCCCAGGATGCCCTTGAACTTGCAATCCTTCTGTCTCAGCTTCCTAAGTAGCCGAGATGGTAATCCTAAACCACCAGTTCTGAATCCCACCTTTTTATGAAGAAAGCTTTCGAATACCAGACATCCCAAATCAAAATCAAAAGCTCAGTGCCCAGTTCTCCTGCATGGCTGTGGCCCAGAAGATTCAATAGTTTCTTAGGGATCCCTTCATGCAGTGGCCATCTGCTCGGGTAGGTGGCACCTGGGCAGCTCCTCTCAGGGGACCTTTTGCACATAGCTGTTCTCAGCACCCAGAGGTGGCCTCCTCCTCCTCCTCCCCTTCAGATCTGAACCTGGAGGACTGCTCTGATGGTGCCAGCTCCTTCCTGTAGGCCTTCCACACCCGTCTATACTAAGTGTAGACGACTCCTTACTTGATGGCTGGAGTCTCTGCCTGGAGCCTCATCATAGCTGCACGTCCCTGGCCCCTCCTTCTCTCACTTGCTCCCTTTGGTATTCTGTGTGCTCCTCCTTCCTCCCCCTCTTTTTCGTTCTTCTCTCCCCCTTCTGTTTCTCCTCCCTTCTTCCAAAACAGGTGCAGTCTCCTGGATAAGTGCACCCTCAGGCCCCCAACGCCTCACAGCGGTGATGCACAGCCCATATTTGGACATCCTGAGTTACTTGAACCATGGCTTCTGGTGGTATCGCTGGAGACAGGGTATGTTTTGTGTTTACTGCCCTGACTCTGTGTCACTTCTTCCAGCCACTGCCCATTCTCCCTTTCCCCACAGCTCTGGCCTTTCTGAGGACTGCCAAATGCAGAGGGTGGAGGGTGGGCTGGTACCCTGGTGTCTTTTCCCTTGTTCCTCTGTCCCCTGCTTGTCAGCTCCGAGGCTGCACCAGGTTCAAATCCAGCCTCCCAGGCCTGCTTCCAAAGAGGGCAGACAGATGGTGTAGTCTGAGGAGCCAGGTGTGGGTATGGGATCGCTGTCATGGAGCCACCAGCCGCCAGCTGAGGGAAGAGGCTTTCTCAGGCTGTCAGGCCTGAGAGAAGTCTCTAAAATGTCAGGCATGTCTTCTTCACATAACCCCAGAGAGGAGCCAAGGGTCGTCCTGACACTGAGTCTGGGGCCAGCAGAGGGATTGAGACCTGGAGCCACCTTGCCACAGTTCTGCTGAGATGCTGGAGGCCAATGCAACTCAGACCTGCTACATTGCCCTGTACCTCAGCACTGGTCTGCAAGAGGCCTCCCTCCTCTTCCATGCAGTCCTCAAGCTCTGAGTGGCTTACTCTGGTGAAGGTGACCATAGGTGGGGCCTCTCCTTGGCTTGGTATAATTACTGGTCACAACTAAAAGATAGCATTAATGGTGGGTCCAGAGAGCAGGGGTCTGTATCTTGTCCGCTCCTCCTCTCCTTCCTCCTCAGCAACTACTTTGAGTTCCTGTGGGCTGTTGGTCCAGGTTGGGATGATCTACATTTCATCCAGGGCCCCTCTCACCACAGAGCTGCTGGGAACAGCAGCCCAAGGCACACAGACAAATGGCAACCTGGATCTGGATCAAGGATGAAATTGTCATGTTTGAATCGCAGCCTAGAGAGGCAGCCAGAGCTGTTCAGATATTTCCACTCAGCTTCTGGCAGAGACAGCACCAAGAAGGTAAGAGCAGAGGAGACAGGAGACTGCTGGGAGCAGAGGGAAAAGGGCAGAGCTGCTGCCCTCAAAAGGGCTCCACAAAAGGTCCCCTCTGGCCATCCATGGCCTACAATATGCCTGTGGAGTCAGTGATCCTTGGGCCCTTGCACGGTGCTGGCACATGTTCCTGGCTGGTTCTTCTGGAACTCATCCTTTGTGTTACACAGAGCTGGTCCTCACAGCCAGAAGGACAACACTTTTATGTGTAACCCAGGGAAACGAGGATCCACAGTCGTGGCCACCACAGGGGGCCCTGAGAGGAGGAGCTTAGAAGGTTCACAGCATCTATGGAAAGAGACACTTGAGTGCCAAGATTGAGAGAGAAGGAGGCCTTGAGCCTGCCAAGGGGCCTCCGAGTGCCAGTGTGTGCCGGAGTGTTAAGGATCTGAAACAGCTCAGATTTTATTGTCTAAATTTAGATCAGATCATTTAAACTCAGGTATCCATCTCCATCACCCCTGGGGACCAGGGATGGTTCACAGAATACAAGTACAGTTGAGTGTGGAAGTGGGGGCCTGATGTTGTAGGAGTAGATGGTGCCGATGATCACGCACATTATGAGTTTGTTAAATACCCTGGAGTCACACACTCTGAAGTGGTTAGGAGGGTGAATTTTGTTATGTGTAGTTTTTAACCACAATAATATAAAGTGGTTTTTTTTTTTTTTTTGTAAAGAAAAGAAACAAAGTAACCAACTCAGGGCCAGAGAGACTGAAAACTGTAGTAGGGAATAAAGAGAAGAGAGAAACCAGGTTTGGGAGCACAGGCTCATCGTTCTAGCACTGGGGAAACTGAGGCGGGAGAATCCCAAGTTCAAGGCCAACCTGGACTATATAATGAGGTCAAGAGCCTGGGAACTTAGTGAGACCCTGTCTGTCTCCAAATAAAAAACAAAAAGAGGGATGGTGATATATCATAGTGGTCAGGCACTTGCTTAGCACATATGAGACTCCAGATTCAGTCCCCAGAACAACAATCAAACAGGAGGGGGGGCAGTGCCTGAGACCCTGAGCTGGTACAGAGACCAGCGGTTTGCTGGAATCCACTGTAGCATCTAAGGGAAGAGAAAACTCATTGTCAGCCTCTTGCTGACAATGTGGATGGAGCTCCACTGTGTGCCAGCTGACAATGTGGATGGAGCCCCACTGTGTGCCAGCTGACAATGTAGATGGAGCCCTACTGTGTACTGGCCCCACACCACATTCATACCACAGCTATACAAAGGTGTGGGGGTTGATACTGGTTGTCAAGGTGACAGGATGCAGAATCACCTAGTACACAAACCTCTGGGCATGTCTGGGGGAAGGGTTCTAGATTAGGTTGACTGAGGAGGGGAGACTCCCCAACTGTGGGCAGCCTGTTGTGCTGGGGTCCTGAACCGAGTACAAAGGAGAAAGTGAGCCTAGCACCAGCATTCACCTCTCTCTGCTTCCTGACTGTGATACAGTCCCCAAGCTTCTGCTGCCAGGCCCTCCCCAACACAATGAACTGTAGTCTTGATCATGAGCCAAAGCAAACCCTGTCTCCCTTAAGCTCCTTCTGTCAGGTGTTTTATTACAGCAGCAGGAAAAGTAACTAATACAGAAAACTAGTACCCAGGAGTGGGATCATTGCTACAATAAACCTGACCATATGTTTCTGAGGTTGGTGGAACCGGTTTGTAGGAACAATGTGGAAAACTTGGAAGCTGCAGGCAAATGCCAAGCAGGAGCAGTGGGTCATTTGGGTGGGATCTTGGAAGAGCAGAATGCCAAGATAAGTGTGGACAGTGGAGGCCCTGCTTGTGAGGTTTTGGGCGTGAACAAGGAGTCTGTCAGGAATTGAGGACTGCGGCTGTTTTGGGTACTTTCTGGGAAAGAATTTGGCTACAGTCTGCTCATGTCCTGAGAACTTGCACTAGGCT